>CM056997.1:24563238-24871116 GCA_029891345.1 Dryococelus australis
AAATGTCTCGAAAAAGGGAAGAATCTAGACATTGCATTCAGATAGTGGGGTTTAGAGTAATGTCCAACTCTACCATTACCTCAAAAAATAGTGTTGAGTTTGAAATAAATGTTCATTTTCAAACAAATCGACTAAACAATTTAAAAGCTGATAGATCAGTATTCGATAATTGTGATATGAAAGATATTAACCTTTATCTAAACAGTCAAGCTTACACCTATGCGTATTTAAATATGAACTTTGCTAATGGCGAATTCCTTATTTTGTATCATATGTATACACAGTTTCAGGAAATGTATTATAACAAAAACAGTTCAACAATTCTAGAACCCAGAAAATTTAAAAGCAGAGGAGCGTTATTTGTTTTTGGTGTAAGCAAACAAAACGGCACAATTACAAATGGTGTGATTGATTCTCGTATTGAAATTATTGAAAATACATCAATTCCAGCAAATACACAAGCTTATAATTCTTATAATTCACGACATATTAGCGAGAAAATGTAAGAGATAAGCTGGTGAAAATAATTAATTGACTCTGTAGATGCCGAACTACAGTTGCAACGAGATGTTTTGCAATGTGCAAGGATTGCAATCTGTAGAAAAAAAATTTATCTGTAATGAACTAGTTATTACTGATATGGAAGAACATACAACTGTATTCAGCTTCAAATCACCATTGGACTGGAAATAGCTAACTCCCAAATACAAAAAAAAAAACTAATAGATGGGTTACTAACCATCGCCATGGTTTAAAATGGGAGAGTGTGTGTGTAGATTATGTGAATATTGAAGATATTTGCAAACATTACCTAAATAATTGTGAAATATATGTAGGTGGAGTTGAGCAAAACATATTTTAGAAAATGTTTATAACAGGAAAGTAATAGATATAAAAAAAACAATACTATTGCCCCTTGTTGAAACAATTGCCTAAAACATATGGATCTAATTCGACATTTTTCTCTTCTGAAGAAAACTCGAAATTAATGCTAACTTGGGCAATGATGTCTGGCTGGGGTGAAACAGAGTATGATGATTCTCCTCCTGAATCCCCTGTGGATATTATTTACGATGAGTGATATTTAATATAAAAAGTATTTGGTTGTATATATCCACTACTTCATAAAGATGGTTCAATAAAAAAACGAAATCACATGCTCGTGCATACAGGAATCAAAATGTAAAGTGAATATCAGCAAGTTATTAGCACTTTGGAGTAAACCATTTCCATTTTGTTTTGAAAAGAAATAGTTTTAGTAGCTTTGTGACATTCCTACTGTAAACATGACTTTCTTCCACCGAACTGGTATTTACGACTCTGTCACCCCTGAAAACTCAAGTGTGTATTACTCTTGTTTGTTTAACAGAATAATACGTCATTTTGGAGAGAAATGCGACAGGTTGTTTCATTTCAAATATATCCAGTATCCCTTCGAGGGTGAAAAATGTACTGATTTAATATCGTGTCCAGATGAGAAAAATAAGTCCTGTATACCATATGTGTCCGAATACAAGTTTACCAGCAAGCATCATAGAAGTGTATTCGCACTTTTATGAAACTTTTCCTTATTTACCAGAATGTATAGTATTACACGCACCCAAATGCATGAAAAATTATAACAATCAAACAGATGGAAATACTATAAATATTGCCCAGGAGAGAATGGAAAAGATATGATGTAAAAAATGTTTTTGTAAACACACAGTAATGAGAACATGTATGCTGTAAGCAAAATGTAAGAAAAATGAATCGAAATAAATAGTTTGAAACTATTTTTTCTGTTTTACTGACTTTATGAATGCATTAATTGTAATATTCCTGTATTATGACAATCAAATGTCATGTAAACTTTGTCTGCGTGCATTTAACAACCAAATCTAAATGTTTTATCACATTAATGTGTGTGAGGGATATTGGTTAAATAAACCTTTAGTAATTTGAAAGCAATTTAATACATAAAACTCAGTGAACGTAATATAATTCAGCTGTATTGTCTTTAAATGAATAATGTAATCGAATTGGTTCCTGGGATTTCCTATAACTACCATCGCTTCTGCAGTAAAGAATTTACAGCTTTGTGCAGCATGCATCGACCTGAAAGAACAACGTGTGGAATGAAATCTTCAAGAAAACAGTTTGAGTGTGATTTCTGTCAGAAGCTGTTTTCTCGGTGTGATGCAATAGAGACATTCTAAAACTTGCAACACTGGTTCTCCACCTCTTTCTTCACAGGTTGTACTACAATCAACACCACAAACAGCACCACGTCCTAAGCCAACACAACAAACAGCACCACATCCTAAGCCAGCACCACAAACAGCACCACTTCCTAAGCCAGTACCACAAACAGCACCACGTCCTAAGCCAGTACCACAAACAGCACCACGTCCTAAGCCAGTACCACAAACAGCACCACGTCCTAAGCCAGTACCACAAACAGCACCACGTCCTAAGCCAGTACCACAAACAGCACCACATCCTAAGCCAGTACCACAAACACCACTACATCCTAAGCCAACGCCACAGTTAGCTCCACAGTTAACATTTCCAGCTCCACCCACTGAATTACCTCCAGATATTCGATATGCTAATTCAACGATAAAAAATAATTTGATTTCCGACTCTCCAGCTGCAGTGAAAAATTCATCATCCAATCTCAGATACGAGATACTGGCTAGCGTGTTCGCCGGCAGGCTAACTGGCGTGCAGATAGTTAACGATAGGTTTAACAGTGATTTAGACTTTTCTCGTTTTTTCCAGAGGTGCAGAATTCCTTTGATAGATTAAACTAAAACATCACCCCGACCTATTAGAATTAGTATAACAGCAACGTGCAAGCACTTGAAATCCCTCGTGGCAGAGGAATACATTACGCAAACCTTATATTTTCAAAGTAATTCCCTCCCCGTCTTACACTCGTCCGATGTTGGTGAACTTTATGACAATAACATAGTGCCTTACTTAATAACCAGACTTGAAGAATTTAGTGTTCGTGGAAGTGGGTGGACTTTACAACTGATTCCAAAAATGGATGAGTGTATCTCCCAATACCGGCCGTTCACCGCTGGTGGTAAATAATCCAAGTGTATTAGCGATCAGAAGGCGTGTGATCCGACACTGCTTCAGTACTAGTCTCACTTACCATCATCGGCTCTCAAGACGCCGGTTTCGAGAACCGCCAAAATCTCTTCACTCGCTCCGATGTACACATAAAAATTTTTTTTTTCTACAAAGTCAAGTAGTGTTAATTATAACTTGTTATTTTATTCGTTAGCCATTTAATTTATACGAACATTTTTTTTTTCTTGGTTGTAGATTGTTAATTCCAAACTACACTCTCACGTAATTGTTTTCGTTTGTTATACTTCTCTCGTGTGTTAACGATACGTTGTTTTGTCTTTTTGTTTAATTAATTTTAACACACCTGGAGAGTCAAGTAATTGCAATCGTTTATTGAGTTAGCACTTGTTACGCCCCTTTAGTACGTAGCAGGGCTAAAGGAAGGCAAGGAGAAGGACGCACGCCTTTAAAAAAAAAATCAAGATAGCATGGACACAAAAATTCCAAAATCAATACAAATATATTGAAGCCCATGTATACATTTTCACCAAGAACAACAACTTTGTAACTTGATTTGAATCTGTAAATGTATGTTGCTTGCTACCAATCGGATAACTAGGGGGAGGAGAGAACACACGTGCACTGGAACAAACAGAAAAACAACAATATTAATATATCCTGAGAAATCAGCCTGAATAAACACTTGTCAAATCCTATTAAAAAAAGGTAAAATAACTTCCTGAGCAAAGCAAGCACCATTACAACTTTAACAGTAAAGTACACCTGATGACTCACTAAAGAGTACAGCATGGAATACTAATTCCAAGAATACCATTAGGAAGGAGCAAACACCCTCATTACACTCAACAATGAGCATAAAGGCACGCCATAAAATATCCACTAAACTCCTTGGCATTAAAATTCTTTTGGCAAATTGTAGTCCAGGAGACCATTCCTACAGCACGCAAAAAAAAGGAAGAATCCACCTCTTACAAACATTCCCATAAAATACCACATTGAAAATTCACAGAAGCAAAACAGTGAAGAAACACTTCCCTACAAAAATCCATATACACAAAAATAGCTTTAAAAACTAACACTACTACAAAGGAAACTCTACCCCCAGCTTTACAGCAACTACGTTCATTGCAATACTTAACAAGAGTAGTACTCTTATTACGTGAAAACACGACTAGCATGCTGAAGCCCCGAAGTACGAAGTGGTGTAGACATGATCTATCGTCGGCCAGCCTGCGCAACTCAGAGGAACACTGCACACTTGCTCGGGCTGGGGACGAACATTTATACGCGAAAACGCAGCTCGGGAAGGTTAAGGAGGCGGCGGGAATAGCGGAGAGGCGTATGGAAGGTGCCAGAGTGTGCGAGGCTGAGCTCGTTGCCAGTAGTAGCCACCAGACAGCGCCGCGCGCCTCTCTTCAGTATAGCTAAGCGCTTGGAACCGTTCAGACGTGCGGCGTGGCGCACCCCTGGGGGGTGGGGGGGGGGGGGCGAAGGAAAACAAAGTACCCTTTTCTGCAGCAAAAATATGGCATCTTCAAATAGTAACCCCTCTTCAAATAAATTAGCCGTTTATTAATCTGGGCTATCAAATACTGACGTGGCAAATAACCAAGCAGACCTGCTAACCAAGTTCATTAACGTCATATAGTTCTGTAAACACACCAACCCCATAATAGCTGCATTTAATAGTACTCCAGAAAATTGTAGGAATCACACATTGCACCAGCTGGAGGGACGAAAAATAAATCGTTCAGGCAGGGCAGTCTTTGGCAGGACAGGAGTACTCACATAAATTGCTCGAGTTTGCTAATTGACACGCGTGTCAGACTTGAAACAGGGCTTTACACTTGTCGACACCAGGTTATTCACGTGGTTATACTTCTTTCGTGTTATTTATTCATACGTAGAACTCTTTTAAACACTATGGAATTCTCTAACGTTTAATTGCATTCGGAAACAGTCGTCATCCATTAAATCGTTTGTCATTACTAACACGTAAAGCCCATCTTTCAAAGTCGCCTATCTACCAACACCATCTAAGAGAGACAAAAAAATTACACTTATATCACTCTTGCACAAAACTCACCTCATATATATATATATATATATATATATATATATATATATATATATATATATATATATATATAATATATACATACCCATCTCCAACACGCCGCACCTCATCCGTGTGCCAGTCGTCGTGCTGACAACATCTATCAGAGCTGCTACCCAACCCCTAAAAAGAAAGAAAGAAAGAAAATAATACAATTGGTCCTTAGTACACTCTCGCACCAAACACGCACACAAAAATTAACGCTTTCAGTGCATTTAACCCTTTCAATATATTTATCCATTTCAATCAATTTATCCCTTTCAACTTGATTAACCATTTTTTTGATTAGTCCTTTTTGATTAATCCTTTCAATCAATTTAATTACACCTTTCAATGCATTTAACCATTTGATATCAATAAAGGCGGCATCCCTTTGTATCTAGAACCTGCTCGCCCATACTTCTAGCTCTGGTAGAAAAGTTTGGCGAAGGTTTGGCGAAGATGTTTGCTACGAGACTCTTATTAGGAGACTTTTATCAAGATTGTCCATCATTGTTTGTTTGTACGGGTGGGTGGTATGGTCGGTTCGTCTAGCCAGTTTTGCAGGAACTGGTGTCGCCAAGATCTAGTCTTGGGCTCAGTCAGTCTCGCCAGGAACTAGTCTCGGGTGCAGTCAGTCGTTGGCTAGTATGGCTAGTTGATATGGCCCCCTGTTGTGCCCCTATAGTAATGCACAATTTTATGAACTGGGTTTTTCTCTCGATTTTTTCAGTTAAATGTCATTAGGTTCAATTCCAAGGTCGACAATAACCAACATGGTGGTCGAAGTAATTAATGTAATTTTTTCCTTGATTTTTCGGATTACTTTTGGGTTTTTTAGATTTTTTTTTTTTTTTTTTTTTGGGAGTGAGCATGTGATGGATGGAGGGGAACGTTAATACAATGTGATCGATCGGTGGAGATCAGTCGTGTACTAGGTATAATAACTGGGGAAAACTCTGGAAATGTAAATTTTATGAAAACTTTTTATTTATTTCTTTTTTAACTTTTTATGTGTAATATTTTAGTAATTTTTAAATTTTAAATGAATTCTGTATTTTTTATTTTAATGAGTTTATTATAAATTTTTAAAATAATATTTTTAACTTTTGGAATTTTTTTTTTATTTTTCGAGGCTAAGGTTACTGGGATCAAGGTCAAAGGTCAAGGTTGCAGACATCCAACATGATTGACGGGATGGACCACGGCTGTCGTTTCGGAAGCTTAGTCGCTCCACTCGTTACTGAACCCCTGACCTTCAGTGTGTACTTCTTTAAATAATTTTTTCGTCGGCTCCTGGCGCCCTTAAGTCCGATTCCCATTTTAAATTCTACTGACTATTTACTACACAGGTCAACCCTCGTCATAATAAAAACAGGGGGTAATACTGTTATATGAGGTAAAGAGGATGTTTGTAACGAATTACCGCAATATATATTTTCGTCACAACTTGCCGTAGGGGAATCCCCTCCCAAAGTTTTTGGATAAGATTGAGAGCAATAATATGTTACTGAATTTATTTGTTCGCATATAGCAACAGTTAATACAGTATATAGTTTTAGAATGTAATAGTTATTTGTTTTTCGAATGACTTAATCAGAACACACGTAAAAATATTACATAGTTTAAAAATTCATAAAATATTACTATATGAAGCTTGAAAGTAACAAAATGAAAAACTATATAATAATTAATTTTTACCGAATCTAGTGTTATTGAAGGCGCATGTAAAAATTTTGTTTTGATAAAAATATTATTTCCTTTAGAATTTCAAATTATGTAATTAATTTGAACATTTACATCAGCATTAACACATTTTTTTAATGCAAAACTCAAGATATATGGATTCTAATATCATACAGTTGTAGATAACATTATTTTGTTAATTTTATCCAAACCAAATTATTTTTACATATTTATTAACTTTGTAGGGTGTGTGTGTGTGTGTGTGTGTGTATATATATATATATATATATATATATATATATATATATATATATATATATATACACACACACACTACAATGTTAATAAGTATGTAAAAATAATTCAGTTTGGAAAAAATTAACAAAATAATGTTATCTACAACTGTATATTAGAATCCACATACCTTGAGATTTGCATTAATAATTATGTTAATGCTGGTGTAAATGTTATATATTCGCAAAAAGTGGGGAATTTCTAAATACAATTGTGGACTGCTTCAACTATTGCTGGGCATGATAGTAAGGCACCGGAATTCAAAAATTTTGTCAACAGATCTGGCCACATAAAAATATATTAAGAAGTTCAAATTCAGTCTTGCGAATTCACCTACTGCGAGAACTATCAATTCCTGTTTTAAAAAAAAAATTATTGTCGTTAAGTGCACGTCTTTAAACGTAACTTCAACTTGCGCAACTGCAGTAATGTTGGAAATGAATCAAGAGCTACAGTTCAGTGCGTTAACTCATTGTTAGAAGTGTAACGTTTGCATAAGTGTGTGTCTTATTTCACAGCAATATTTAACGAATACATGAATAGCCTTGTGGTCATTCCACTGATTGCGATTTCAAATTTTTTACTCGGGATAGGAATCTGCACGTAGGGGCTAATAGAGTAAAAAAAAAAAGTAGAGCTTTCAAAAATGTCACATGAACAAAAACTATCTATATGGGAGCACTCATTGGTTCTGGTAAGACTGGAGAATGCTTCTCACTGGCTGCACCATTTTGCGGGAGATTTCCTTCACTTTCTGGTAGTTCCTGGCTAGCACATCTCTAGACCGACTTGGCGAACATTATCCAATTTCCAAATACATTACGCAGTTTTACTGGGAGGCCATCTGTAGTTCGGAGTGCATGAGATAGTTCGGTTAAACTGTGCACGTTCTGTACTTGACGACTAGGTGTTTGCAAAATAAGAGATTTCATTTGGGAATAGACGAAACTCCCTGATCCTGCGTATTCGATAGCTGCTACCTTTGCGAGGGATTACTTTACCATCTCAGAGTATTTTTTGTACATTGTTCGACCCATTTGGTGCTCAATCGTTTTTCTATAAAGGCGAGTCAAATGTAGTGTAAATATCACAGCACCAGTTCTTAAAATCTAACCTGCCACAACAAAGGAATTTCGTTATTACTTCGTGAAGACATGCGTTGAGCATGTTATTTCTAGCGCTTTCGAAGTGGGAGTCGGGAGTGGACGGATTTGGCCAGCCTCTTAACATCGAGGTCTTGAGAGCCGACGAGGGTCTAGCGAGGTGAATATAGAGCAGTGCCGGGATGCAAGGGCATGGGAAACGGGAGATCCCCGAGAAGACCCGCCGACCGCCGGCACGATTCCCCGTGCGGAAATCCGCGAGTGGCCCCGCCGGGAATCGAGCGCGGTCCGCCTAGTCTGACCACTGCAACTCCGCGGCCCAGCGAACGTTTTTTAATGCACAAATAACACTCACTGTGATAGAACTCGGCTGTGAATTTTTAGTAGTTTTCTAACGCGATGCTTGAGGATCAGTTGGCTTTCATTTGTGCTTAACTTTGATTGCTTTGGATTGCAAATAGAGACCATAAGATTCAGCGTTGCTTCCCAGTTCTACGTTAAACTTCACAATCCTTACTTTTGGAGAGTTTTCGTATCAGCAAAATTAATATTCGAACGAAGTATGTATTTACCATAGACTAAATATGAGGTAGACCGTTTATTCGTCTTCTGCGCATGTACCCAACAATGACCTACCCCAACAATCCTACACAGCCATCAAAGTCACATGATCCACAGTGATGAACGTGTTTGTTCACATCTTAATTTTTACATGAGAAGCACTATTATATTAACAAAAATATCTTTACAATTTTAAATCTAATCAAAAAGCATCACAAAACTGGTTAGAAGAAAAAATAAACACATCTCTAAACATTTGTTTACAGATTAGTCTTCTAAAATAAAATCCAAACCATGCCGATTTCGCTAGATGTGTTGGAAGAAAAGCGGTTCAATGTTGGGACATGAAGATTGGTTGTGCGCAGCCAGCGAGATCGGTCTACCTCATATTTAGTCTATGGTCCAGACAGGTGCGTGCACGCAAAGAAATTATAGTTTCCATGGAGAAAACATTCATGTACATTAAAAAAACCCATGAAGGAATCAACTAGTTGATAAACAAAAATATTTCATTTCCACGAGAGTGTTCTCCTTCCTCAAAATATAATTTGGGGGTAAATTAAAATGGTTTAATATCGATATTTTATATATAAATTTAACTGGTAGATTTAATATATTCACAAGAACAACGAACAGAAATTTTCAAACGTTCAGTTCCTGCACACGTTTTTCAAATCTTCTTATGAAAGTTAATGCAATATGGAACAACTGATTTTTCTTCGAATGGAAGTTGCGGCGATATTCGGCTTGTAATATGTTTTACAAGAAAACAAATATAATTATTTTCGTCTCTATTTTTAAAAAATGCGTCGCTAAAGACGTAATTGAAAATGTTACGTTTTGTGTCGAAGAGCGTTGCAGAATCATTTCTTCAGATTCACAGCGAAAACGAAACAAAAAAATTGGAAAATGGCTGCCGTAAATTTTAATAAAAAAGAAAGACGGAAAAAAAAAAAATGAAAGGACTGGGGAGAGGCGCCCCTTTGCAAAGCGGATAGGTATGTTTTTATGCTTGCCAATCATTTCGTAATCTTTTTAATGAGTTTTGTTTAATGACTCTCCGAAGTGAAGAAGGAAAATAAGCGGCAAATTTGCATTTTTATGTCCGCTTTTTGTCGCGCCGCCTGACGGGTTTTGACACTCGCTCCCCTTCCGCATTCTGGAATGGCGACGGAAGAGCAATTCCGTTATTTAGATGTTTCTTCTATAAGTTTTTTTTTTTTTTTAAGTATCGTCATTACTTGATATGCGACACGCCGTTTATGATAATTTTATCTCCCAAAACCAAACACAAAAAAAAAAAAAAAAAAAAAGACCGATTTTATACAGATCACGGTTCGTTTACGACGCGACAAATAAAACCAAAAACAAAACAAAATTGCTGTACCACCTCGCGGAGTATTGCGCTCTCCTGATCTGCTCTGTTGTAGATCTGACGGCTTCGCTGGTAAATGTATGATGTTTATGATTGTAGATAGAACCTTTCCTCATGTTACGAATTTATTCTCTTCGTTCGTCTCGATAATATTTAGGATTCCCGTCGTGAAACAGAACCTATAGTAGTATTATTTTCATTCACGGCAACGCTGTACGATATCCAGGTTATCGACGAGGTACACATGCCACTGCGCCATGAAATGTGGAGAGATTTGGGCGGCTCTTAACAGCGAGGTCTTGAGAGCCAATGAGGGCGAAGCGAGAAATGAAAGGACGGGGGGGAAACGGGAGATCCGCGAGAATAAGGTGGGAGACGCGTAGTCTGACTTCTACTCCATCGCGGCCCATTGTGCTCCAGTGGTTTGAACATTATAGTGCATGCTGCAGTGATATCTTGTTCGCGGATGATGCCTCGCCCACGAGTCGTGGTCGCGCGAACTTGAAGAGCACGCATTAGTGTCCCGTGGAAATTCTCCTTGGCTTCGCGAGGACAGATGATCAAAGGTACCTAAGAGTGTCAACGGGTGCAATATCCTTGACGATTGTACTATAGGTCCACATTTTTTTTCTTCAGAAACCATCAAACGGATATGTATCATTTCTTCGCGATATTCTACCCCTTCGTCGGGGGATTTTCGAAACTTTTTTTGTTCACGTGGTTCCTGTGTGGTGGTTGCCGCACAAACCTCGCAGGTGTGAGCAGAGGGGCAGTCATATGGAGGTACGCTGTTAAAAATGTCCGTATATTTACGGAATGTTTTACGGGAATGTACATTGTATATGCGGAAAGGCAATCCGTAATTACGGAAAACGGAGTTAATTCCGTGAATACAACATACGGAAAGTCTCCGTATTCACTTTGGCTTCGAGTTACGAGGACGAACAATGCCGATTCTACACGAATCTTTCTTCCCCACTGAAACAAGAAAATTATCGTTTCTGCAGCAGTTAAGGTAATCCACGCGACTATGGCATATTCTTTCAAACATTAAAAAATACCATCAGGCGTCTGAAACATTTGGAAACACAAAAAAAATACACTAATTTTAATGGACACTAAATTTTCGCTTTCGACTTTCCAATATAAATATAAAAGTTATACGACAAGTATCAAGTGAGAGTTGTGGGTGAAGGGTTAGATTTGTGGACTGGTAATTTTTTGACTCGTGTTCAAACCTCGCTTTAGTACAAAATATTTAAATTTTTTAAACATCATTTTTATACACTGTAGAACACCCACATTACGGAAATTAGAAACATTTTCATTATCTCTATTTATTTTTAATGGAAAGTACAGAAGACTAACTTGGAAATTAACGGAGAGGTTCCGTGAAATTTACGGAAAGTCCGTTTCTGAATATCACTGTGTCCGTAATTTCACGGAGAGTTTACGGACACTTCTGAATAAATTTTTACCAGCACTTTTCCGTAAAATTAAAGACAATTTTTTTTTTAACAGTGTAGGATTTATCAGTATGTGACACCTGGCAGTTGTTTTAAATAAGTAAAACTGCTGGAGTTAAACTTTAAAACAGAAAATTAACATGCTTTGATACAATAGCTGTTATTGTATTTCTGAGAGGTTAAGTTCTCAGGGATTTTGGTTTCACAACATGGCGGAGCGGCTTTATCGTTTTCCCATGCACAGCCATAGTCAAGGCCACGTCCTCTGCAATTCATGAAAAAGAGGTAGGTTGGTCCTGTGAGGTGGCCAGCTTGGGTCCACGACTTATATCACATTTATTTCTCGCTCGCAGTTAAATATAGAGTGTATCTGAAAGCCTTGACAGCATAAAAGAAAAGAATATGAAACATCGTGTTACTGAGGCGTGTGTACATGCATACGGAGAAACACAGCGATCTGTGCAAAAGTCTCTTATTCATCGTCTCTGTAAGAGCATACGGCGGTCCCTTTGAACATCTGATAAAGTGACACAGTTTCTTAGTAACATGATTTGCTTATTTTGTTATTGGTATTTTTTAGTTCGTGTTCTGTGCTTAATGTAATTTACACAAACAAATTTAATTTATTTTTTTGCTCTACGTTATTATTTTTTGGTTTTTGTGTACTATCAATAATTGTCCAACTAATTTCCATTTATTTTCCAACGAAATGCATGTTCTGTTTCAAAAACAAGAAATATTTTCTGAATTTGCTGGGTTGTACATAGCCTGTGATTTTGTGAGCCTCTGACGTGGGTACTTAGCTAGCAACTATAATTTCCACATTTAGATATATTTCATATTTCGAAATTACAGTATTAAATGAAACGCTGTATATAATGTCTGTGGTTTAAGATTACTTTTAAGAAATATATAAAGACAATTTTATTCCTTATCGTACATTTCTTTCAGTCTAACTGGTAAATATTTTTATTAATCAATTATTATATTTGACAGTTGATTTTTACTTTGGAATCCACGGGAGTAAAAATGTGAATAGCTATGCTTTGATGGAAGACGATCGAGGGAAATTTTGTAATTTCGGTAGCACATTTACGATACAATTCTGAACTTTTCCGCTAAAACTACAAGGTAAAAATGATCATGGTGGCAGAAAGGATGCAATAGGTGTATAATAGTATGGCCGTCTTGTGCATGAAGTCACCATGCTTTAAACGCATTGCCTTGCATTCGGACTAGAATTGCCGAGTATTAAAGCCAACATCGAAAGAGGTGCTTACGATAACCACGACGCAGCAATAGCGATCATACGAGAGACGTCAAAACAACCAACCAGAGGGCGACACAGGATAGTAACAAAATCATTATAAAGAAGGCATTTCTATGAAAACATTTATTTTGATTACTGACCCAACAGAACTTTGCCGACGTCATTGAAGAAAGCCGCTAAAGTACTGTTACAATTTCTCTCTCGAAATACGGTGGGCTAAACCAAGTTCGTTAAGGGATAGAGGTCTTAATTAAATGAAAGAGTTAATAATAATTTCGTAATTTTATTTACAATAACTACAAAGAAAATTCTCTAGAATCTATATCTCAAAAAAAATTGATGTCAGTCACTTTTTACAATTAATAGGATTTACAAAAAAATAAAAGAAATCAATTAAATTAAACAATTAAAATAAAACTCAGTCCCGCCTCAGTTTAGTCCATATCCCGCCAGTCTGCAATTTTCTAGAGTTATCCGAGCGTCGTCACGTACAGTAGCCTTCACTCGTCGGGTTTCACGCTCTCTCGTCAATTCAAACCACGGACAACTCATCCGTCGATGTTTCGCAATCTCCCTTCGTCGTCCGTCCCTTGTCGCACCTGAATTCGCCCCCGCACTCGGCCAGCTGGCTTCCGCCAAAGATTATTGGCCGCTGGACCGCGGCAGTATTTATAGTGTAGTGTTTCGCTAATTCCCTAGTTGCACCGAGTGTCCTAATTCCCAGAATATTCTTGTGCCTCCCGTCGGCTTCTTCAGAGGATGAAGGAGGAGGAGCTGTGACGCCAGCTAGCCTCGCCGCTGTCAATCATTCACAGGCTTCCCAGAAGGGGAGGGCGAAGGCAGCCAGCGCGTTGTTCCAGGGGAGGGGGGATCGAGATGAGTCACCCCCACAGTGTCGGACAACAACCCGATGCCAGTTACAGCGTGTAACAGTACGAAGATACGATTGTCACTAGTATTATTATGTAATTGACAGTTTAAAGAGGTTTCAGAGTTTATCTTACCAACTAGTATGAACCGTGTGTTGCAGATTATTTGTAAAGTTAAGAGTGGAAAATTTAACTATAATTGACAAAAATAAATTTTAACTTTTGTATCTGACGTAGGTCAAAATTTTTCCCAATGCGCGTGATATCAAACGCAAATAGTTCAGTGTTATGTCCAGCACGTAAATAAGTTTTAGAATATTTCACGAGTCGTCTAGAATAATTTTCTCTGTGATTTCTTTCAATCCATAATGCTATATTTGTTATACAAACTGAAACTTCCTTTAAAATTTCTTCTTTTTTTAAGTCTGAACTTCTTTCTTGACTGAAGGAGTCACAAAATGCATAAACTAAAGAAAATTTAAGTCACCTCCAGTTTGTTCTCCCTTCAACCTGCCCGTAATTCACCAAGGTCTAATTCCAACTTTACCTTTGTCAGGCTGGACTTTTTTCTTTACTTTTAATTCCGCGATATCGCTCTTCATCGCGAAACTTCACTGACGATTTTTCGTCACTCTCTGTTCCCGGCACTCTTTTTTTTTTTTTTTTTTTCCTGCCGAGCTTCTTCTCTGTTTCATACTTTACTAGCATCCTCCTCCATAGTCCCCCCCCCCCCACTACTCTCGCAGTGTACCGTCCTTCCTCTAACATTCTTCGTTTTTTCCACCCCCACGATGTTCTTTCCTTATGGCCAGTAACTTACAACAGGCTCGCGGTTTAAATTAGGTTAGATGGAGCACAGAAATTAGCACGTGGTGAGCTAGGTTGGGCGAAGAGAGGTGGTGCGGGAAATTTGGGGGGGGGAAGAAGGGGGGGTTGTAAGGATCCCAGGGGAAGGCAGAGGGGTGACGAAAGCCAAGATTCTCCCGCCTTATCAGCGCTTGCGGCGGACAAAGTCGCAGATACGCTTTCCGCGCTATACCGGCACAAGACGGACCTGTGTATTATTGAGGGGGAGATACTGAATACTGTAAAAAATTAAAATTTATATTATGCACTGATGCGACTGCGACGGCTTCCAATTATTATTACTTGCCTGTAATTACGCACGTGTGTGTTTTGATCACTTATGTCTATAGGGCATACTTATAAGAAATTCGAATGCATGCTAGACAGATTTAGTTGTTTAGATGCTTGAGTAATGTACGACAGAAAAATACAAAATCAGGCTAAACATATTTGTACTCGAAACACGCGCAGTAAAACAAAGGTAATAAATTTTGTAATGTCGATACCTAATGGTTTTTTTACAATGAGACCTCGGGTTTGATTGAAATACTTTTATTTTGTTACGATTTGGCCGATTTCTTGGCTGCCGGACTTTGTGCATGCCTTTAGGTAAACGAAAAGGCATTCTCCCCCACCCCCTTATTTTATTTTATGATTAGGTTATTCCTAGAAGACTACCTTATTATTAGTTATATAGAAATATTTAATCGCCGCTAAGAGGTACGACGTCGCTTTATAGCTTTATTATTAGTTTTATGAGCGTCAATTACGCTTAGGAGGAATTGGATGTTGCGAATTTCTTATGCTGGCATTCAAAAGCAATACATGAAGGGGAGCAACTTCGGATCTTTTTTCCCCGACTTCTTAATTATTGAATACACAGACTATGTTGTGTACTTCATGCGTCTGCCAGTTTTACCTTAAAAACTTCCTTTATGTTCTATACGGACGCAAAATAGGTTAAATCAGGTGAACATTTAATGGAGTCATATAACTCCCTTTGATTATATTTTAAGCATCTATGTACGCTACACTTCGCAGTAGTTTATATAAAAGAGTGATGGTTATTTTTTTCTTGTGTGTCTGCCTTAGTAGATGTCGTTTTCCTGTCTGACTGCTGTACACAATATTCAATCTCTTATGGTTCTGTTTGTATAGTTCTTCTTGAGAATAAAGGTTGGTGGTGCCAAAAAGCACATGCTTTAACGTTACGTTGAGTTTGAAATGTTCGAGATCTAAGCTATTAGTAATCAATACCACCGAATTTGCTTTTTACGGCGAATGTTCCACTGTGATTATATTCACCAAGTTTTCTACGTCGAGCGTTATCTTAAATCACATCATCACGAAATTTTACCCTAATTTATTCCAGTAGTTGCAAGTGTTTATAAAAGTACTTTTGAAATCCACTTATGAAAAATGTCACTGCCCCTACCTGCAAACATTTTAATGTCACTGCCCCTACGTGCACGCACATGAATGTCACTGCCTCTACGTGCACGCACATGAATGTCACTGCCTCTACGTGCACACATATGAATGTCACTGCCTCTACGTGCACACATATTAATGTCACTGCCTCTACCTGCACACATATTAATGTCACTGCCTCTACCTGCACACCTATTAATGTCACTGCCCATACCTGCATACACATTAATGAGCACACTGACTAGTATGCGCCCAATAAAATTGGTAACGATGAAGACAAAATGGTTAGATGTCTTAACGTCGTATTGAAAGTGTTAGGTAAACATTTTCGATTTCTGGAATGACTTATTTTGCTTATTGATACAAGTGCAAGATAACGCAAATTTGTAAAATATTTACTTTCCTAATAATTTCTCAGTTTAACTTGACCAACTCATGACTAAAGTAATTGTACCCACGCAAAGTTAATTTGACAAATGGTGGAAGAGTACACAAACTGCACGCAAGCAGGGCTTTCAAAAGTGTTCAGTTTACCGCGAACAGCCCTCAACAGTATTCACAATATATTTTACGAGACCTTAACTCACGAGTTGTGATTAAAGCCTCCCTTGAGCTTTTTTTTGAACTATACAGTTTGCAATTTGGTCACCCCAAATTTCACAAATATTTTTAGGCTAAGTTACTTGAGGCGGATTAATCTTAGGTCAAGCGACTTTAGGCCACGTAATTTTGGACAGGTGACTTTCCCAAACTGTTTTAATTTAAATGTTTTAAGCCAAGTGAAACTTGCCCTGCTTTCACTTTCACACGCAGCATGTTAAACGTTTTGGATTTAATGGGGCACTTCGCAAAACGGGTTCGTGTTTGATGAAACGTATAATTATTTTACATTTGAGAAAATTAGCTTCTCGTGTATATTAAAAATGAAATTTAAGGAATCGCAACATTTTCACACATAAAGCCAATAAATTGTATAAAAGTTAATGTATTTATTAAAATAACACATAAATTTTGCTTAAATATAAAATAATTGATTTCAAATTTTCCCGTTTTAAAATGTTTACATTATGTTTACTATACAAATGAGTACATAATATAAAGTTATTTAAATAAAATTGAACGTAAATTAATTACGGGCTGTAGTGTAGCTGGATAGTCCTTACAATTAACCTTAGGTTGAAAATATATTCATCACTGGTAATGTAAATGTTCGTCAACGTGTTACCGCTTAGAACGCTAGTAAATAATCCGTTACAAGGTAATCTGTGCACACATCTTCGGGAACGTGCCATGTACACACCCTATTTTTGTGGTCTCTAGCTCCGGCAGAAAATTGCACGAAATGAAAACAATACGAGTCTTTAAAAAAACTAATCTTCAGTGCGGAATATACAGCATAAATCACCGGATTTTGAACTATTTGGCCACTAGGTTGATACTCAAGAACCCGAAGGTGGGAACGGAAAGTTAACGCTTCTCGACTACACTGCAATATGCGAATCAATTTTATTTCTCGTAATAACAGAAAAGGTATTAAAAAAGCGAAGGCTTATTACACGTGGTAGTAAATTTTCCGAGAGAAAAAAATATTCGCTTAACGTTCTGTTGGTACAGCGGCCGGGCATACAATGAAAGGTAAATATTTGTCAGGAAATTCAAATTGCAATATAATGGAGGAGGTGATGAATTATATTACAAACATATAAGTAAGTTGTATTTACAGGCTAACACGCAGATACATTAAAATGTTTACATGCCATTCATGTTTGACTTGAACAATGTAGAATCTATTACAGTTACTGTTACCTCCTAGCTTTACATTACCTAATGCCGTTATATACATTTGCCTCTTAAAACTTCATTGCTATTAGTATACACATTTTCATAGTGGGGTTAGTTCGAGAATCGCACACTATTTGAATGAATATTGGAAATGATCTTCTGGCTGAATAATTGGTTAACCATTATTCGTTAGATCGACACTAATCAACAAACAATTCCTCATGTTTGTCTCAGTAATACAGTTGTTATTTTATCTCGCATTACAACTTTTGATTTGGCAGCGCTTGTAACACCGATTTACATTTGATGACATCTTCAGAGTTCGTTAAAGTTTCACTGGCTCTAAGTCCACCTAGCATTTCACTCATGATTTAGAATTAACTTGTTTTCTGGAGAGAGAGAATATATATATATACATTGTTTTCTTAATACCACTAGACAGAATTAAATGTGTGATCTAAAAAAACAAAAATAATAATGAACATTGTCATAAACTAGGAATTTCAAGTTGAGCTGCTCGTGAAAGAATAAATGAGCAATTTTTCCCCTTGTTCCCCACTTCTGTTTGGTTGAAGAAATATCACGGTGTGGATAAGGAAAAATTCTAATTGAAAGAATAATGCTCGATATGTCCCACATTTAAGGTTACGATAGGTAAGCCAGGAGAACTAGAATGTACTCTTAAGATCAAAATTAAAGAGGGAAGAGGTACAGAGGGGTTACTGTAGGCAACGGATAACTTCCAACTATTTTATGGTAAAGAATACGGGATGTTACACTCTAAATAGCGATAGAAAGTATTTACTGGTTGTCAGTTGAAACTGCTACATCCAGAATTTGCAAAGAAAAAAAAACGTAATTAAAAAAAAATCACTAATTCCAACAATGGAAAGACATATATTTGCAGTTGATTAATAAATAAGAAGCGTGATTAACAAATAGTGAATTCCAAAGGGAAATAAATCAAGTACATATATTTCGTCACAAAACAAAAATATTAGCTACACAGAAAATCTGTGGATGTGGTTAGGTTCAAACCTCCGTCAAAGTTACAAGACGCTCTTTAACCTCTGTAATCAGTTCCCTGAACTTTTTAAAGATCTACGTCATTGACATTTGTATATGTATGACGTTATACAATGTTCGTCAATATTTTCCTCAAAGACGGTGGCCCATACAGACGCACGCAAACGCACACCCTTGGCATAACAGGGACTCGAACACACGCCCTCCTCCCTCCCTTTTCAAGCAATCACGCACCCTACGCCGGTTGGTAGCAAACTACAAGACGGAGGCCAACGTCAATCGCCGTACCTCGCCACTGCACAAATTGACCCGGTATTTTGTAAAAAGTGTATGCGAACATAAGTCGGCAAACAGCAGTATGTTTCGCGATGTGGAGATACTTCATGCTTTTGGAATATGTACATAATATTCGCACGTAAATGTGTTTTGCAAGGTTTGACACCTAATCTAAGTTACATTTACTACAGATACTATGTTTTAAAATATAACTATAGTGGCTTCAATATACGAGGTTATCATTGTTCTCGGGTGTTCGCCATTTCACAAGTAACGAGACGTTACATAATTTAACCGCTATTTTTTTTACTGACAGATTGATTAATAATAATTTCACTTATTTGACATTGAAATGGTTGAATACATTACAAGCATTTTCACTGACAAACATCGCTGTTTTCTGCATATTGACTGAAAAAAATATCATGAAAAACGGTAAATTAGACAACAGATTAACTTCACTGTTGAATTTGTAAAATTATTACTAATTAATCTGTCACCTAAAAATACAAATTTCATTATATTAAGTGTAGCTGAGCGTTCTGTAAAATGGCGGCTACTTGTGATTAATGATAACTTCATTAACTGAAGCCACAGTATTTATCTTAACAATAATTAGATAATTTTCAAACCTTGCAAAGACATGTACATATTTTCACATCGCGAAATATATTGCCGTTTGCCATTATATGTTTCTGTGTAGTGCCCATAATACGGGAGCATTTTATACAGTAGCGAATTATGGGAGTTGGTAGACTGACAATGAATGTTGTAATGTACTATATCTTCCAGGCGGGTATTAGATACTAACCACATAGACAACTTTTTGTATAGACAATATTTCTGTTTTGTTAAAAAATAATCGTGCTTCATTTATTTTACATAGGAATGAACTCGTTTGTTTTCAAAAGCTGGAGTTTATTTATCAATCGACTATAAATTACTGACTTTCTGTTGTTTGAAAGATCGGATTTCTTTTGACTGAAGTGATAACTGTTATTTTCTAAACATTCCGGATATATCAGTCTCAACTGACCATCAGTAAATATATACTGATTACCATTTAGAGTCGATTTCTGTCTGTTGAAAATTTACGAGATCGTAAGGAAGCTAGAGAAAATATTAATGCTTTTTGTTTTAATATCCATTAAAATAATAATTTTATAATTTTTGGGGTTATAAAAGTAATAAATTTTACCAAATTATTTTTTTGGTGTTATCTTTATCAATTCTGGGTGATATATATGAAATACAATTTTCTTTACAAGGCACATTTCGAAAGTATGTAGAAATTGGTGCATCTTTTTTTAAACATTTCATGGTACTTTTTTTTGTATATTATCATACTAGGTAGCTTCTGTGTATTTGGTATTAGTATTTTATTTATTAGTATTGATTGTATTTAATTGTAAAGATCTAAGTTCGCCGTTTTGAAGTGTCGGGGACCTAGTTTTATAATGTCGGATGAAATATGTATGCATGTACCATCCTAAATTTAATTTTGAATCATTTATTATTAGTTATTAATAAAGACTAGCAGTTAAATAATTTAGTTAAAATTGTTTTCTGCGCTGTTGCATAAACATGCAAACAATACATTTTTGTTTGCAGGAAATTTGGAAGTTTAACGGTAGGCATACTTGCAGAAAATGTTTTTTTTTTTTTTTTTTTTTTTTTTTTTTTTTTTTTTTTTTTTTCATGTTTTAAAACAATGCATGGTAATCATGCTACCTACCACTTAAATTTTCACTAATATTTATTAAATATTATTTCTATTAAATTTAAATTATTTATAAAATAAATATACAAAATATGTATTATATTGAAATGTGCAGGATTAAAACATAATGATTTCATTATTAACATATTCGTTAATTATTACTACTGATATGCCAAAATTAAAAACAAAGTGTTGGAAATTGCGATTGTAAAATAGCATATGGAAGGTTCAAAGCTATCAGAGACTCAGGCTTTGCTAACATTGTATAGTACAAACAATATTTCCGCTGAAGTTTTAGTAATAAAATCTGAGTAAATTTATGAGAAAAAATCTTATTATTTAATAAAGTCCTACTTGGAGATGGAATGCAGAGCTTAATACGCAGTATGTTATGGCGTTATTTCTTTGGTTTGAATAGCTTGTCTTTTGCGGTAATGAAGATGAAGACAGAGTGATTGTCGACAATTAAACTTCTTGTCTTCACGACTTAAGATAAACAAAGCAGGCACTTAGTTCTGCCCTGCGAAGTCAGTGCCTCATATTTAATTCAGCGCTTTACATCTTTCTACGCAAACTGCTGTGAGAAATGTAAATGAATTTATCCGTATTATATATATAAAAGCCAAGATCAAGTAACTACTTTGTAGTGTGTACATACACCAAATGTGAACAGTTCACTATTTGTGTCTTGATGTGTATGGTTGATTTGTTTTCTCGCAAATTACAACATCTCTTACTTAATATGACAGATAATATTACCTTACCTTTCAAACAAACTAACAATTATTTTTATCTGGTACACACATTTATTTAAGGGACTGCTCACGAAAAGCAACTGTTTTTAGCCCACTATGCAATACTGTAGATCAATATGGCTGAGAAGTGAGGAGTTTGGCACTGTGCGAGACTCTCTTTAACCGGCCAACCTGAAGATTGTGTGAGAAGCAAACAGATGCCGGAGAAGCTGTGGCGGAATGGGCACAGGGAATAATATGAGAAGAGCCCGAGAAATCCCTTGTAGTAGTGGAGGAGTTCGTCCTCGCCACATGAGTCTGATGACTAGCCATGGAACTAGCGATGACACCAGAGTCTGGTTACGAGAACTGAAACGATGAAGGGGGGGGGTGTGGGGTGAAAAAAAAGTAAGTTGTTTCAAATAACATATTAGGTGACTTTTGAAATCTTACCAGACTAGATATGTATAACGTGCACACCTGAAGAATGTTTTTTCCCCACTTGTAATTCGTTTGCTTATGATCCATGTTCGCCGAGACATGAGGCGCATTACAAAAGGGCCAGCGAGTGTTGTTCCGCATAGACTGTGCTGTGCGTATGTTCATCCCATACTTTAGTTTGAGCTACCTCGTACCTCAGTAATATCGGTGGCGCAGAACATTTTGACGGGAATACATCTTTAAATTTGCGACCATAGTGGGAGGCGATCCAGAAAATCCGATGATAATAAAATCGGGGGGTAGAGTTTGGCATGACAGTTTTGGGTCTATCGTCTACATTCCAAATTCAATTACACCGCTCGAGATTTCCAAAGGATCAAATAATATATCACATTCAGTGAGGACTTAGAAGCATCGCGCGAGGGTAATGTGTGCGGGGGGTCCCAATTTTGAGTTCGTTTCGCCCCGTCTCATAACTTCCGCGTAGTGTAACTTTTGACTAGGAGAAGCTACGACACTCGTTTAGGTATCAGTCGACAGCTTTCGTCAAGATCAAGCGATCGCGTTTATAAAAAAAAAAAAAATTGTGTGGAGAGGTTATGGTGAAATTGTACGAGTTTAATGTAAGACATTAAGGAAATTTGACACCATTTCGACCTATACTCGTCAAAATGCAAAGTCGAAATACAGAAATTGTATACGGTTGGAAAGAGCAACGCAAAAACAATCCAGCGATATCTATAAAACCCCATATGATCGAGTGAAGCGGTGTCGAGAACAAAAAAAAAAAAAAAAAAAAACACCAGACATCCGAGCGCGTAAACGTAGTCGTATTCACGTAAAACAAACGGCCGTGTCCACAGCATAGCCTGACCTAATTTTTCGAAGTTTGGATAATAACTTCGTAAAGTGAAGAACTAAGAATTCTGAGTTGCAGGAAAATATTTTCAATTATTTTATCAGTGGACCGAAACGGAGATTTTTGTTTCATTTCTTCCATGGCTATTTTGTTTTCATACTCAGCCCTTTAGAAAGTGTATTCTTTCTGGCGCCAGTGGCACTAGAAGGACGTCGGAAAAATGCAAAGGGAAGGTTATAAACACTAATATAGGGTCAGGCACACAAATATTTGCAGGAGAGGAAACAAACCTCAAACCCGTATTGTAACCATATTGTTTATTCTGAATTATTGTTGTAATCATACTAGTTCCACGTGCATTTGAAATAGAGATTTTTGTTGTACGGCAAGCCTTTGTGTCGTTAGTAAATATTGACGAAAATATATTAACACGACAGTGGGAATCACATTATATATATATATATATATATAAAGATAATCCTCGATTTATCTTTGTGATTTATAAAATTCTAGGACAATTTTACTTTGAAAGAATGTAGATCCACCAGCTCGAGGCTTCACTGAACATCGCGTTTCTTGTGGTGGCTGCAGAGTTTAAATATGTAATATAAAGTTTTGGAATTTAGTCGTATGGTTATGCGCAGACAGGCCAGACACGCCATGACTACAGCGGGATTCAAAACGTTTCTGGACGAAGTCGGTGTTCGTGAACTCACTCGTCCCATAGTCATATCCTCCAAGTACTCAAGATAATTTACAATTTTGCGGGAATTCAACCCCTTTAATTCCAGCATTCATTTATGCTTTCTGGTGTTGCGATTGATAAATTTTGCGTTACGTTCTGTACTTGGATCGGCAAAGAACTTTTTTTTCTCTTTCACAGCCAATAAGCTGTTGGCTTTGTGTTCGGTGATAGGTGTTATGAACCAGTATTTACCAAGAACAGCGAGTGGTTTGCGAATCAGTTTTTACTTTGGAAATAACATCGGGCACTGGACTTCGTATTATGCACGGGTCAAAAATATAATATTCCTGTTTGAAGACTGTTCGCGATAAAGTCAACACTTTTGAAATCAACCATCAGAAAATAAGTCACTGCTCCTACCTGCGTGTATTTTAACAGGCGCCCTGAGTGACATGCTACCAGTAAAGTTGGTAACGATGGATGGGAAGTAGTTCCGTATCTTAAAGTCGAACAAAAAGTGTGAGGTAACCATTTCTGATAAATTAAATTATTTATTTCGCTTTCTGATTATTTTTTTAATGCATCGAAGTGTAAAAATGAGCAGTTTTGTTATATATTTATTTTTCAAATAATTTCACTATTTCACTTAACCGACGCATAAAGTGATGAAGCCCACGGCAGCGTTAATCTCACTTAAGGCGGAAGAATACACAACGTGCATACAAGTAGATTTTACCGTGAATAGCCTATAATAAGTAGTTAATTGCCTAGGGTGGGCACGAAATGGATAGTTTGTTGGATACAATTGATAGCAAAATTATTTTTCTCAATTTCATATTTTTATATGTTTCTTCCTTTAGTAAGTTTTTTACATTACTTCTCTACTGTTTATCTGCGACTAATTTTAGGCATTTAAGTGAATGTTAAATAGTTGTCTATATATTATATATAACGTTCAAATATAACGCTGAAATACTGAAAATACTTCCAGAGAGAATGGCATACACACATTATATATACACATTATATATATATATATATATATATATATATATATATATATATATATACACACGCATTATATATATATACACACACACATTATATATATATATATATATATATATATATATATATATAGTTTCCAAGCATTCTTATAATCTTCAAAAATAAAAATGGATTATTTTAGAAACTTAAGTTACGCTTGGCTGATAAATTTTGTAATAAATTACTTCAGCTGTGAGGTAACTAAACAGCACAATAACAACGGTACAGATAAAAAAAATTATAGTTGAAAATTTTTTTGTCAAATAAATATCTTGCTATTGTTCTCTTTACCAATTTGAATGTGGTATTCTTAGTCATGAAACGTTAGGGAATTGCTGACACATTTGCGTGGAAAGTAACAATGCACTCTAAATGTGTTTTGTACTTAAAAAAAAAAAAAAAAAAAAAAAAAAAAAGCTTGGAAATCTAGTTGCCAAGAATATACTTTGTAAAACTACAATGAGTTTTCTTGTAAAACCTGCAAAACATTTCTTTGTAATATTAAAAATTGTAGCTTTGTATTACAATTGACATGATTGAGAAGTTTAAATATAATTCCTTTTTTTCTTCTAAACAACAAATGTAATGAATTAGTAACAGAGAGCAACTTATATATATATATATATGTTCAAAATATAGTTCACAAAAAAAAACTATATCTCGCCGGCACGGGGATTGGAACTCGCACCATTTGTATAACACGCCCGTATCTTTATCCACAAGATTAATTAGACTTACATTATTAACACTTATTTTTACTGTAAATAGTAATACAAAATAATTTTTAAGTTATACGGATAACAAGAATAGGTACTCTTTTTTTACATTTCAGATGTTGATTTAAGAGTTTTGGACGCCTCTTAACAACGGGTATTAAGAGACGATTTAAGAGTTAGGTTTAGCCAGGAAACACTAATAAATAATTAATAATACGGTCACGTTTTATTATGATTATTTGAGGTGTTTTAAGTGTTTTACGTAACTCAAACTTGCAATACATTTCTTTTTGCACCCATAGTTTTTGCACAAACATCTTTATGCGGTTTAACGTCGTCGAGTGTCCGCCATGTTGCTGAAGCTCGTGGATACGGCTCAGTATAGTACATACATTTCCTAAGGTCTATTTAAATATTACAAAGTTTTTTTTTTTTTAGAGTATGGGAGCTTCTAAATGTATTTAAGAGCCATTTAAAATGTAAATTTTTCAATATCCTAATTATGTAAGTGCATGAGAATAAATATCATCTTTATATTATTCGATTAAGAAATTCGGAATGCATACTGAATAACTCAAGAGTTAGACTAGAAGAAAAAGAGGGAAATATAATGCTGCGAAGAAAGGTTCCAACCACGCGTCGAAGGCCTTCAAGACACTACGAAAGAGTTTCCAACCACGCGTCAAATGCCTTCAAGACACTACGAAAGAGTTTCCAACCACGCGTCAAAGGCCTTCAAGACACTACGAAAGAGTTTCCAACCACGCGTCAAATGCCTTCAAGACACTACGAAAGAGTTTCCAACCACGCATCAAATGCCTTCAAGACACTACGAAAGAGTTTCCAACCACGCATCAAATGCCTTCAAGACACTACGAAAGAGTTTCCAACCACGGCGTCAAATGCCTTCAAGACACTACGAAAGAGTTTCCAACCACGCATCAAATGCCTTCAAGACACTACGAAAGAGTTTCCAACCACGCATCAAATGCCTTCAAGACACTACGAAAGAGTTTCCAACCACGCGTCAAAGGCCTTCAAGACACTACGAAAGAGTTTCCAACCACGCGTCAAATGCCTTCAAGACACTACGAAAGAGTTTCCAACCACGCGTCAAAGGCCTTCAAGACACTACGAAAGAGGTTCCAACCACGCGTCGAAGGCCTTCAAGACACTACGAAAGAGTTTCCAACCACGCATCAAATGCCTTCAAGACACTACGAAAGAGTTTCCAACCACGCGTCAAAGGCCTTCAAGACACTACGAAAGAGGTTCCAACCACGCGTCGAAGGCCTTCAAGACACTACGAAAGAGTTTCCAACCACGCATCAAATGCCTTCAAGACACTACGAAAGAGTTTCCAACCACGCGTCAAAGGCCTTCAAGACACTACGAAAGAGTTTCCTGTAGGGTAACAATTTAGTTTATACGGTCACATAATATCTGCACAGTATAGAAACGAATGACCTGAAAAATAGTTTTTGCAGGATTCTGCTTGCACTAAAGCAATAAAAACTGGTATAAGCTGTTCACGGTAAAGTGAGCACTTTTGAGGTCCTAGTTACTTTTTTTTTACCATCAACCATTTTTTTTTCACCCCACCAATTTTTTAAATAAATTCTGCCATGTAAGTAATAGACACAGTATTTCACTGGACTCGAAAGTTAACGTCTAAGACGACAATGAAATATCTTTATTTTCATTTATTCCCAATTTGGCGGCTTTAAAAAGTGCTCACTTTACCGCGAATAGCCCATAGATGCATATTTGTCCAGCAATCTATAATAAGTTACAGGAAAATTAATTTAAAGTTATTACTGTTAGCTATTCGATTGCAAGTACGGAGGAGTTTAAGAGGCTGCGGCTCCTTCCAAAATATTTAAAACATAAATAAATATGAACAAATTTTCAAACATTAATGAAAATTATATACTGAAAATTGAAATGAAGACTCTAAATCGGAATCAGTAAATATTTACTGAATGCCTTTTGAAAATTCTCCATCCTGGATTTCTATTGAAAAAACCACTAATCCTTCAGTTAAAAGAATTTACTAGTTCCAAACGTAGAAAATGAGTTATTTACAGTTTATTAATAAATAAGCACCAGGGTTTATACAAGAAGGTAGTGATATAACTAATGAGCCTACTTTCCTCAGATGAGCGCAATTATGTTCCAAATAATTCCCTAAGAGCTGAGTTGGTTGGACGGAGTAGACTTATCTGTGAAAGTAATAACATTAGAGCTGAAAGCACAAACTTGTGCAATAGTAGCGAGACAATTACAAATACACACGTGCCTTACCCGGGACTTGGACCCCCAAAAACTCGTACAATAAATTAGCTTGCAATCCACCACATTACGATGTTTGGAATCCTAATTTAATCAGTCTAGTGGTTCAAATGATATGGTTTACTAACCTAAAATATCTATACAGGTTCTTTACATAAAAAATAAGTGACTGAGCCACACAAAACATGTAAGTTTACATGACCTATCGCACTGAGAAAATTATTTTTGCAGAGGGATCGCCCTGCCAAATTATTTTGTAGGTACTGCAAAATAATTTTTTATTAGCCACGGAAGTTAAGTGGTGACAAGTAAATAATTTTTATGTTCAGCAATAAATTTATTTGGCAAGGTGAATACCAACAAAACATTTTGTGGTTACCACAAAATATTTTTTCAGTGCGTAGCGCTACTTGTGTGAATATTTTGGTGACAATCAGTTGTTTGGTCCCTGAGATATGACATTTAAAAAATTAATTTTCTTATTTGATGTTACCGTACAAAATTACCAAAAAAAAGTCTATATATACACGTTGTTTCGAATGTATAGTGTCTACATAAGAATTTTGTATAAATTTGTATAGCGGTTTAATAGCCGTTTCAAACTTACCTAAATGATTTATTATGCTGCCATTTTTAACATTGTTGTCTGAACCATCCAAATCATGAAAGTTCACATAGCCTTATTTAGCATTTATGGTGTGCACAATTTGGTATAAATTTATTAAAAATGTTCCAGTGAAAGATTTGATGGGAATCGGTTGTTCCATAATTTTTATGTTGCGACTTCATAAATGGAGGACAAAATTTTGATGATTGTATAGTGACAATATACAAAGATCAGTTAAAATAGATAATACAATTTCGTAAATATAGCACACGAAACTAATTTTATTCTATAGCCGCCATTCTGAAAAAAAACGTGTCCCCTTCTTCAAAAAATTAATTAATCTTTGTGGCCTAACACAGTGCATCTTCGCCTAATTTTGTAAGAAAGGGCTGATTGTTTCCCGAGATATGAGATTTAAAAAATGGTTTTTTATCGGTACGGTTATCTTACAAAATGCCTGAGTAATGAGACTCTGCATAAACATATGATATTTTTAATAGTTACTGCCAACATACAAAGTTAAGTTAGAATTTGTTTCGTTGATAAAATATACTAAGCGAAAATATTTGTACAGCCACCATTTTGAAAATCAGTGCATGACCTACATAAAACATACCAGTTTACACCACCTGCTGCAGTACTATTTGTTTGTCAATTTTGGAAGGAATCTGTCAATAGTTTCCCGAGATATGACAAAAAACTTTATAAAGCGGCATGGCGCTCTCTCACAAAATGGCGGACGAACGATGTTCTATGTACATACAGTAGGTAGCTGTAATATATGCTGCCATCATACAAAGTTTAATGGGAATTGATTACATGGTTTCGACGATATAGCATTCTAAGCTAAAAATGTCTATATGACCGCCATTTTGAAAATACGTGTGTACAAGGTTTAAAACATTTTACGTAACATCACCTGTATCAGTATTACTTGTTTGCCAAATTTGGTAGTAATCGGTTAATGATTTACCGAGACATGACAAAATAACTTTTGGTATTATTCGTATGGCGCTTTCTTCCAAAACGGCCGACAAAAGTAGTAATTTGTTGGTATAAATGGTTCTTGTAATAGGTAGTTTCGCTATACGAAATTTTGACGAAATTTGTTTAATGGTTTGGCAGATATAACAAATAAACTTTTAACATTTACATGGCCACCGTTTTGAAAATAAGAAACTAATAAATTACAATTACTTACGTTTAAATTGCCTACCATGATATTACTCACATGCTAAAGTGGGTGAGAATTTACTGAATAGTTTTCAAGATAAAAAGTAAGATATTTATATTTTTAATTTGTGCTAGTTTATAAAATGGCATGCCAACAAAAATATACATCTCAAAATGTAATGCTTACACAATGCTTTGCCAGCATACAAGATTTGGTTGAAATCGATAAAACTTTTCCCGATGTATGACATACCACCCAGAATTTTAAAATAGCCGCCATTTTGAATGTCAGTGCTTGACGTGGTATAAAACTATCGTAAGTCATGTATCCTCACTAAGTATTATATGTGCACCAAGTTTGGTAAGATTTTGGGTTCAAAAATTGAATTATGGTTTTTTTGGGGGGGGGGGGGGGAGCACACCCACAGACGCACACCCACAGACGCACACCCACAGACGCACACACACAGAGAAAGGAAATTGATCTCATAAGCCTTCCTCTCCTTAGGAAAGTAGACTAAAAACAACCCATTAAGATGTGAAATAAATTAAATATAAGAGTTATTTTGTCGCAAAACCAAAATATTTCCTGCACAAAAAAAAATGTGTGGACGTGGTCAGGATGGAACCTCTCCCCAGAATAGTTAATGCTATTTTTCCACCTCTGCAGTTAGGCAGCATGCTACTTTCCATGCTTTGCCACTGTGCAGAAATACGTCGTATATGTCATAGAATACATTAACATAAAACGGCAAACGGTAATAAGTTCCGCTGTGGCGTAGAAAATACTCGATACTCTGGAAATGGGCACATATACTGTAGATGTCTGTTCAAGGTTTAACAGCTAGTCGAAGTTATATTTAGTTCAGATTCTATAGCTTCAGAGTTAAACAGAGTGGGTTGGATTAACGAGTTTTCCACTTTTCACTGGTATCCACCATTTTACAACGCTGCGAGACGCTACAGAATAAAACGGTTAATTTTAGTGACAAATTGATCAGTACAAATCTTACTCATTCGACAGTGAAATTCTTAAAAAAATACGCAGATTTTCACCAACATCATCATCATCATCATTTGTGTTCTGTCCAGATGTAGGTTTTCACGTGGTATATTTCCATGCTCCCCTGTCTTCTGCCAACCTCTTCAGGTCCATATACTTTCCGCTTCCACCGATGTCATCCATCAACTTGTATCTTCTCCTTCCTTTCAATCTTTCTCCACAAACTATTCCTTCAATAGTGTCAGTTAGCAAGCACTCCCGTCTCAACGAGTGTCCCGTCCAGTTCTTCTTCCTTTCTCTTACGACTTTCAGCTGTTTTCCCCCTCTCATCAACTCTTTCCAGCACTTCGTCATTACTCACTCTTTCCACCCAGCTTATCCTTTCCATTCTCCTCCACATCCACATCTCAAACGCTTGTAGCCTTTCTTCGTCCTCACGTCCCAGCGTCCACGTCTCTGCACCATAGAGTGTCACACTCCATACTGAACAAAAGTTTTATTTTCTGCAAGTTGACTGATCAAATAATGAGGAAACAACAATTTCTATAATAGAATGAATCGGTTCTGACATTTCACCGTCGCATTAGTGCAGTTCTTGCTAATCAATATATAACACTTAAAAGTTAAACTTTCATTCTGCAACGTCTCGTTGCATTGTAAAATGATAGATACCAGAGAAAAGTGATAACTTGGTTGATTGAAAACACAACATTTAACTTTTAAAGCGCATTATATGATCTAAATTGAACTAATAATAGCTTCTTAACATTTTTAAGATATTGACTTAAGCAGAATATGTACATGTTTTGAGATTATGAAGTATTTTTACATCATGAAACTTTCTGACGTTAGTCATAATATGTTTCTGCATACTATGAAAAATACGGGAGTATTTATGTGTGTTTGTACGATAGGGAAATTGCTAAGATAAGTGACTACGGAAATCTGATTATGTCGTACATTTTGGGTTGAGATTCGGTAGTAACCACTTCCACTAATTCATTTTGTATAGATTATATTTTTGTTTTGCTATAAAACAAAATGGTGCTTAGTTTATTTCACATGGTAATGTTCTGTTTTTTTTTAAATCCCGGTCCTTATATATTAATAAACTATTAGTAACTGATTTTTTTTCATTTTTAATTAGTGGATTTATTATAGCTGATTATATTAGCAGTTTGAACTGGCAATCAGCAGATATGTACTTATTATAATTAAGGCAATCTACGGCCAACCCCTCCCAAAATATAATCCTGCGTACGCAACTGATAAAGTGGGTATAATTACTTAAATAAGAATTGGTTTCCATAGTGAAACAACGGCAATGGAACGTACTGACAACAACAATTTTGATCAAAGGTACTTTTCTTAAGGAATTAATCAACTTGCACTAGGACGCACGATACAACCAGTTTAGGGAATTGATGGAACAGGCACAGCTATTGTCGAAAAATATTATTACAATAGTAAGTTCCAATTCATTTGTTAGAGAAATGGCAGTAAAGGTTTCGGTCAATATATATATATATATATATATATATATATATATATATATATATATATATATATATATATATAGACCGAAACCTTTGCTGCCATTTCTCTAACAAATGAATTGGAACTTTATATATATATATATATATATATATATATATATATATATATATATATATATATAGAGCGTACTTGGACATTTTAAAGCATTTGTGTGAAAACGTTTTTGTTTTTGTTATAAAGTAATGTAACGCCCGTATTCTTATTATTTTTGCTAGCCTTTAAAACTCTTATTCCAAATTTAATATTATTTTGGCTGGCAAAATGTGTCGTGAAAAACTAGTAAGCGCATATTATGAATACGGGCAGGCTCATGGATGGCACTACAGCATCACCTCAAGACAATGAGTTCACTAGTAGTTTTATTTCCACTAACCGCCTTGCATTGCGCTGCACGGGTATCTCTCGACACACGCCGCCATTATGTTGACTTGCCTTTAATGTTGTGGCGTATACTTAGGAGGCGATTCCTGCTCTTCCAAACACAGACTATCTCTCAGACACAACTCCCGGCTATATCCTATAAAAAAAAAAAAAAACTTCTTTCCTGGTCTTTCGGGGTAACTGAAACTTTCTTAATTAAGCACGCGGCCCGGCCGGAGTGACTAACTCGGGCTTAATGAGTTATGCAAATCGACGAATGGATCGGCGGCTAACCTAGCGGAAAAAGATTTGGCGAGAGAACCGCCAAGGGGAGAAAAAAAAAAACGCAAGAAGGAAATGAAGGGTGAAAAAAAGGTGTTTAGTGTCTTGAGATAGGATACCTGTTCAAACACCAAATGCAGAGTGCCCCCCCCCCCCCTTTTCCACTCAGTGCTTTAGGGCGGCAAGCTGCGTTCGAGAAGAGTCGAAGAACCGAGCGAAGAGGAATTCTTGATAAAAAAAATTGAATAAATTAATATCCAGGCCTTGAATATGTAATAATTTTTTTCACTGGAATAAAAAGAAACTTCAGGGTATTGAAGACGTGGATAAAATTACCACAGAATTAACGATCCCGAAGTAAAGCCACAGCTTAAAAATTTATCCTGCAAGAGCCGTAATTTTTTTTCGAGTATTTATGATATAGCGCATTATCTCAACCAAGTATATAACTTAATTGTCAAGAAAAATAATTGGTTTCAAATAATTTCAACTGGTTTACAGCCATGTCAGTTAACTTTTACAATTACACGTTATTCTAAAACAATACGTACATCAAGGATTTAAATGAGAAAATGAATATGTTAGTGTATTACTTATGCCATACATACGTCTTAATGTACGAATAAATAATACTACCAAGACCTTATAATGTTTTTGTACAATTACAATTAATGCACAGATAAAGTGTAATGTTCTTGCAACAAAAAAAAAATTGGTATTGAGGCATTTCTTCAAACGTTCGTGCTGTAGTAAGATTAACAATGTTGTGGCAAAATTAACGATGTTAACCATTTACAAAGACTAATAATATTAATGAAATTCAAATATACTGTTGAAGTGTTAGTAAAGCCTCTTAGTAATGTTGCAGTAACCAAAAGTTGTATTACGCTAATAAATAATGGGAAGAACAAAATATTTGTTTGTGTTACTTCAACATTAAAGAAATGTCCAACACAAATTAATATTTGTCTTGGCGTCGTAAAAAAAAAAAAAAAAAACACGGATAGTAGTGAACACTGAGCATTGACGTAAAATGAAACGAATGTTGTGTAGTGAAAGATCTGGGAAATAGTCCCTGTGATACCATTCACCTCCGGCCTGCGTCTTCTAAATGCGTGTTTATAGTTTTAAGTGGAAGAATTGTAATTATATGTTACCAGGAAAGTTTTGCAATTTTGTGGAAGATGTTGAAGAATCCTGGGGAAATATTAAATGGGTACGAGGGTGGATATGATTTTACTTGGCTTATTCGGCTCCGGTAAAGTCAGAATTGTACCGAATTTTGTTAAAGTTTGTGTTAAATGGAAGTTATACGTGGGTAATTAAACTGGATTGAAGTCATTGTGTACCCGAAAGTTCTGAAACTGTTATGTGAATTTTAAAGCGTGTTTTAATGGAATTCAAAGGGAGAAATTTGCATTTGAAGAAAATAATTTGTACTTGTAGTTACTGAAGTTGTAGTGTGCAATTTCTTTTAAACATAAATGAAATCGAAGTTGAAATTTAAGATTTGTTGTGCTCTTGGTAGTGTTTTAACCATACTCTATCTTTTGGACAAGGTCAGAGGCACTAAACCTCCAACGAAAGCTCCAATTGCTGATACATTTCTTTTGCTGGCCCATCCCTTTTGCCTGTCTCTTGTAAGTGAAACGGCAGAGATTGGATTGGGCTGAGCTTGTGGTCCCGGGAGCTGGGGCAAACGGGGCACAATGTATTTAAATTTTCAAGCATAGTACGAGAACTAAATTTAGCTTAGGCCATCTCTCAAGCCTTGCAAAGTAGTTCAGGTGTGCTAAGTATACATATCTTTAGAGAGCATAACGTATTTACACGTAACGAAAGAGAACTGCAGTTTGTCAGCATGTTCGTAAATAGCCCCAATATGCCAGACATCTTAATATACAGCAGCAGTTAGTAGGAAACGTCAAGCACTAAGGAGCGGGTTCTGTACGCCTCCGAGTTGACGTTCTTTTTCCCGTTATTAATATTTCTTTTTGTGACATAATAATTGTACTTAATTTATATTATATTTTTATGTATTTCTAAAGCAAACAAAATACAAGAAATTTTAAAACACATATGTTAACGTAAATTCAACCCTAAATTTGTTTTGCCACAACATAAACACCGCCTTAATATTGACAGAACAGTAGGGAGGTTTTGTTGTTACAAAAGTACTCATTGGTAAATTCAAATGAATAGCTTAGCAGTATAGTAGAATAGCTTAGCAGTATAGTAGAATAGCTTAGCAGTATAGTAGAATAGCTTAGCAAAGAATATTCAGTATAGAATAGCTTAGCAGTATAGTAGAATAGCTTAGCAGTATAGTAGAATAGCTTAGCAGTATAGTAGAATAGCTTAGCAGTATAGTAGAATAGCTTAGCAGTATAGTAGAATAGCTTAGCAGTATAGTAGAATAGCTTAGCAGTATAGTAGAATAGCTTAGCAGTATAGTAGAATAGCTTAGCAGTATAGTAGAATAGCTTAGCAGTATAGTAGAATAGCTTAGCAGTATAGTAGAATAGCTTAGCAGTATAGTAGAATAGCTTAGCAGTATAGTAGAATAGCTTAGCAGTATAGTAGAATAGCTTAGCAGTATAGTAGAATAGCTTAGCAGTATAGTAGAATAGCTTAGCAGTATAGTAGAATAGCTTAGCAGTATAGTAGAATAGCTTAGCAGTATAGTAGAATAGCTTAGCAGTATAGTAGAATAGCTTAGCAGTATAGTAGAATAGCTTAGCAGTATAGTAGAATAGCTTAGCAGTATAGTAGAATAGCTTAGCAGTATAGTAGAATAGCTTAGCAGTATAGTAGAATAGCTTAGCAGTATAGTAGAATAGCTTAGCAGTATAGTAGAATAGCTTAGCAGTATAGTAGAATAGCTTAGCAGTATAGTAGAATAGCTTAGCAGTATAGTAGAATAGCTTAGCAGTATAGTAGAATAGCTTAGCAGTATAGTAGAATAGCTTAGCAGTATAGTAGAATAGCTTAGCAGTATAGTAGAATAGCTTAGCAGTATAGTAGAATAGCTTAGCAGTATAGTAGAATAGCTTAGCAGTATAGTAGAATAGCTTAGCAGTATAGTAGAATAGCTTAGCAGTATAGTAGAATAGCTTAGCAGTATAGTAGAATAGCTTAGCAGTATAGTATATAAACAGCGGTATTAGTTACTGTTGGTTCACAGATAATAAAAAATTACTGTTGTAGAAACATTTACAAATTTGTCACGTTAGATTTTTTTTCTGTGTGGGTTTCGAATATGCTGTAGTCACTAAAGTAATACGACTTGTTCCTACCGCGGGGTTACTAAATTCACCGAATTCGTAATTAAGGTCAGGCTTCAGCATGCATGGACGTATAGGGAATTAAAAGCTAAATTCGGACAAGGAACTCACAGTCGTTTATTGTGATAATATTTTTAACTAAAGATTTTTTGTTAAAGAATGAACTCATCTAGATTTGTAAACCATTTTAAATTAAAATTGTTAATTTTTAATTCCCTTTTTTGTTATTTATAAAAATGTAATAATTTTATAAGACATGAAAAAGTGAATTCAAAATTAAAAAATTAAAATTTGAAAAGTTTACAGATCAAGATGCGTTCATTCTCTGTAACAAAAAAATCTTTAGTTGAAAATACTACCACAAAAAACGACTGAGATCATTGTCCGAATTTAGCTTTTAACTCCATATACGCCGATGCATGGTGAACCCTGACCTTCAACAAATTTCTTCATTATGTCACTGAAATTTCAGAATTCTATGAGCGCTTTGTTAATGAAGGTGATAGAAAATAAATATTTTTGGAGAGAACTCAGCATTTGGCAATTTTAATTAGGAATTTTCCTTTTGTCATCAACAAAGACAATCCCAGATGGAAAATTTTTTCATAAAGTCGTGTTTAATACTGATCTGCGATCTGGAATGTGATTATACTTAGGATCAATAACGAGCTTTTTATTTATATCGCATATCATGTCTGGTGAATTATGATTGAATACAGAATACAATGTACTTTTAAAAATGCCTGTTATTCAGCCCCTTACAAAATTCTATTTGTTGGCTACACTCCCTATTTTGAATATTCTGGGCACAATGCACGTCGTGCGGACACATATTCGACATATCTCGTGTTCTCCCGACACTTGAGTGGGGAACACTTAGACGTGAGCCTATCCTCCGTGCTTTAGAACGTAGACTGCTGTATACAGGACGGTTGTTCACAGTAAATATTGTCCTCCGCCGTTGTATGTACAGTGGGAACAGCAGCTTGCCATACACGCTTGTTTGGCGGTATTGCCTACGTACGAGGCGCTGTACCGCGGCAGCAGAATCTTTGTGCGCGTTTTAAAGGAAAACGGTGGGTCCTGGGCAGTTGCAACAAAGGGACAATTTTGGTTTCGTAGGTCATACTGCTCAATAAACCAGCATTAAACATCCATAGTTCCGACGGTAACGAAGTTGCCAGCAATAAGAGGGTGGCCACCCCTGTTATTTTCGTAACGGGGAGTGTTGTTATTGTGAATTTGCTGTTACGTTGAAGATCCCCATAACATAAAACAACGTTTCGGGAATTATAATTTAATCTTTCATGGTTTCCGATATTTAGCAGAAATACATTTCACAATGTTCGTATCTCCATTTTTCGGGGACTTATTTCGGCCTTAATATTTAGTTTAGGTACAAAGTGTCCTGTATATTTGCCACTTGAATTTGCATAAGGAAATCACCTCACGAAGTTTGTCGGTCAAATATATCCCCAATACGTATAATGTCAAGAATGTTCTTGGATTATCTACTACATACTGTTGAACTACTCGATCGTAGGCTGTATGCCACAAGTGGAAGGAGGTTCGGTCTCTCGTGAACTACTGAAAAACTTTAAGCAAACGATGTTTGATTAGGAAAAAAATATTGCTGGGGAAACGAAATGGATATTCAACACAAGTAGCAACATTTCTACCACGGATACCATAAACTAACACCCTATCAGCCACTTGTTAACGTTTTCGATATCTTTAGTATGGCGAGACAAAAGTAACAGCAAATTTTGTGCAATGCTGCACACTCGCGTACGATCTGCGTTTAGCTAGACCGGTACCACTTTTCAATGTCGCATGCATGCTTTTCACTTTGCTTCTGCCCCGTACAGAATAAATGCATATTACAACTATGTTTAGTCATGACTACCTGAGTAATTAGCTCCTTCATTAACAGTTTTACTAAACTGATAGAGGGTTATTTTCTGGTAGACGCATTCACACTTAAATTTATTAAAATTGGGAATAGTGGTAAAGAATTAATAAATTTATAAAAAGCAAAAAAATTTCGTTGATTATTTGGCAGCGCATAACTCGGTGTGCTTGGCATGAGCAAGTCCACACTATAACCAAAATTTGTTTCATTCTGTTCATTTAAATCCCCTGTCCACGTAGTCGTTGGCGTTCTTTTTTCGCTGCAACGTTCACAGTGAAACGCTGCCTTGAGCCAGCGTAGTATTTATATTTTAATCTTGGTAAAGCATTAGCAATAAATGCAGCATTTAAACGGGAGTAACCCACCGCGCGCCGCCCCAGACAGGTGCTACTATCTGCGCGGCCACTCTGGTAACTAATGCCCGTTGTCCGGTGCATTATTTCCGCCCTCTCTCTTTCCCCCAGTACGGACGGCCACCGACACTTTACCCCTGGGCATTCCGGACGCCTGCAGACGCCCCACCTACCATCCCCTACCCCACTCTCCCACGAGCCTGTTCCTAACCCCAGCGCCTGCGCGTTTATGACGGCGTCTTGATTGGACCGGAGGGAGGCTGCAATCTCCTCTCCCCGCGTCCCTCTCTACGTCGGCCGCGCGGCCGTTATACTTTTACGGTCTGTCATTCCAGCGCTGCCGGACGCGCGATGTACAGCGGCCCGCGTTAATAAGGCAAGGCGGCCAACATTAAGCCGGAGGCCGGGGGAAATTTCCTTGCCCAAGAAGGGGAACGTTCTATCCCACCTCCCCCACCCCCTCCCGCCAAGCACTCCCTGGTTCCCTGGTAATTTCGCTCCGAGAACAACAGCTTGGGGGCGAGCTCGTAAAAAAAATTGCAGGTAGCGCGCGGGCGCCTTGTTTTTAACGGGGGCCGCGCGGAGAAGAATGTTCCGGGGTGGGCCGGGGAGAAGGCGTCTTAATCAGGTGTGATGGGGAGCGTAAAGCAGACGGAAAGGGACCGAGTTTATGGGTGCATGAATAACAATATTCCAGCCTCCCGCGCCCACCTCTTTAACGGGGAACGAGAACGCCTCCGCTCGGCATGGCCGCCCCCACAAATTAAAAACTTCGTTCGAAGTTGGGTGTAAAGGAGCGGGAGTGATCATCGAAACTTACCAGTTCTTCGCACGTGAACAGAATGATCATGGCGAGTCGGGCATAATGTATTTTAAATGTGACGAAACTGGGCTCTGGGATAGAGGTCAGGCGCTGGTCGGCCGTCAAGTTGTGACTTCACCCAATCGCCATGTTGTGTCTGGCTGACCTTGACCCTGTACCCTTGACCTTGAATAACCTTGAAACCAAAACAATTAAAAAATTGCAGATAAATAATATCACCCCAAATTTTTTCAAATTGACAAAAATTGGAAAATTATTTTTAAAAAAACTTTTCAAATATGTATATGCAGGAGGTCTGGGGTCGATGACAGGTTTATTGACTAAACTCCCGACCCAAGCGGCCCTCGCCAGGTCGACCAGTGTCCATCTCAGCAGCCATGTTAGATGTCGGTGACGTTGACCTTTGACCTTAACTCCGGTGACGTTGAATAAAAAAATTCTAAAAAAAATCCCAAAAAATATAAAACTTATAAAAATTCCAAGAAATTATTTAAATTGTATAAAATTAATTATACAGTGATATTAAAAAAAAAAAAAAACGTACATTTCTGGAGGTCCCACCACGACCAATCATCGCCAATTTTTTATTGGTTATTTAATCGGTCAATCACTCGTGTTCGCTCGATCCTTTCCATGCCATACTATGTATACTGTCAATTTATTTATTTTTAGTATCGCCCATTAGAGCGCACTGGTAACTCGTTTAAACGACCACAGATAATTTACTGTCAATGAGAGTGCTATCGACCTGTACTGAATGGTGAAGAGGTCTTGTAAATTGACATATTTAACTTTGTTGATTTATTTTTAAATGTAATTTGCTTATTTTAAATACACATTATATAACTTATTTTATAAAATAAATAAACACAATATACTTTTTTTACTCAAAATTTACCGGACACACAATAAAATATACATAATCAGCAAAAATGCAAAAAAAAAAAAAATTATTAATCTTCTTTGAACAGAGTCCAAATAACATATTATTTTTAACTGAAGATCTTTATGTATTATTTTTGGGTATCTCGTAGGTTGAGCAATTCATGTAAGGCGGTAAGCAGCAGTGCTGTACGGAAAGCCACACGTCACATGGCCGTTACGAAGACTTCCGACACAAGCAACAGTAGTACTTATCTCCGATTCACCATCCATCACATTATCATTGTAGTGTAGACTTGACTCCTCTTTGAACGATGACTCTATGACGTTTGTACCAACATCCAGCTCATCGACACCAGGTCTGTCGGCAGCAGAACCGGCATCAGCAGCCTCGAGAGTACACATTGCTGGTCGTCGACGAGTGACTGCATGTTCATCTCTAGAACCAGAGGCAGAGTCATCCGCGACGGGTACCGAGACGAGTGCCTGGCGTCGGGGATGCACTCGGCGGCGTCTGGTCGACGGCATTCTTCTTGGATCCAGGTTGCTGGGAGTGGACCTATGGTTCGTGCCCCACACGGAGCGAATCCGTGGCACAGTCTGGTGCGTGGATGGTAGCATGAGTCTGTGCCGGGGCGATGATTTGGTCCACGATGCAGGGAAGCTGCATTTTTGGTGGGTCTAACTTCCATTCTGTTGTCACCATGTTGTTTTTATCGTATCACTTTTATTTAGTGGAATTTTTTAATCTTTAACCACAAACCGGAAACCTTAATGAAATGACTTGTTACTGGAATAATTGACACGAAAGTTTCATACAATTTTTTTAAAAGATGCACGTTTTCACGTCTCGCAAAAACGAAAGTAGCTTGTTTCATTTAACATACTGCGAAGTTTTACTCAGTAGTGTTTTGGAGATAAACTACCGCCATAAATGCTAATTACAAGTACTGTCAAACTATTGCATACACAAGTCAACAGAGAAAAACCCAAGAAAGAGCAATCCCATGCAGATATTCTTAATAAATTCTTGAGCAAATGTTCTACCAGAGTGATGTATTAATTACGCCGTCAAAATTATTATACAAAATAAATACACCAGTTTGTGACGATATTTGCTTGCAAATTTGGTAAATGGCGTTATCGACGATCGCCTTTTATTAGTTTCTTAATGCTGGCTCCCATAAATCATGAATTTAATTTGAAGTGTTTAGAATTAATTCAAGCCCTACGCCCTTTTAAATATAGGCTGTTCACAGTAAAATGAGAACTTTTGAAAGCCCTGCTTAATATATACTTTGTATATAAGTTGTATATTCTTTCTCCTTATGTAAAACTAACATTGCCATGGTCCTCAAAACTTTATTCATGCGTCGGGCCGAATGAAATTGTGTAGTTACTAAGAAGGTAAATTCTTTACAAATCAGCTAATTTTCATACTTCGATACATTAAAAAAACAGAAAGGGAAATAAATAATTTTTTAAGTTATCACAATGGTTACCTAACCCTTTTTATTCGAAGTTAAGATATGGAACTACTTTCCATCCATCGTTACCAACTTTACTGGGTAAATGTCGCTCAGTACGCCCATTAAAATATGTGCATGCAGGGGCAGCGATTTTTTCTAAGGTTCATTTCTAAAGTGTTCACCTTATCGTGAACAGTTTTTAGTACAAGCACGGAGTACAAAAATTGTTAAAAAAAAATGTGCAGTTGGCTTAGAAGCGAAAGTGCTGATAACGGGAGCGAATTCCGGAAACCTGTCGGTGAAGACGTTTTGCTGTGCAAAGAGCGCGCGAGAGTTGGCGGAGCGTTCCACAGCGTTGTTCGGAAACAACCGCAAGGCAACGACGAAGACAGGACGAGGAGGTGGTGGGGTGGGAGGGGGAGTTGAGTGGGGTCGCTGTGACGGAAGGCAGGTAAAAAGCATTAATTAAAGTACAGGCAGGGTATAAATGAGATTAATTACGCGGGGGCGCTCGCGCGCGGGAGTATATGAGACGCAGCGGCGTCGACAGAATGAGTTACGGCAGCAGTTCGCCGCAACACAAGCAGTTTACAGATAAATATCCTGGCGGCGCCCGCCGCGCGACGTCGCGAAGCGTCAGCACTCTTCGACGACGGCGAACAGATCCGCAGCCACTGCGTACCTGCCGCTGAGAGACCTGCGAAATTCGCGTCATCCTTCGCCGACAGGATGGACTGCACTGCCTTGTACATAAGTGAGCACATTCAGTGGTTTCGCTGACCTCTAACTGGAGTCACCTGCCTGTCGGACTTCGTTAAAGAAGATTCGCCAGTCCTATGCTGAAGTTACGTTATTGTCTCAGGGGTCCCACCAGGCGAGTTAGTCATGCTGCACTGCCAGTCCTATGCTGCAGTTACGTTATTGGCTCAAGGGTCCCACCAGGCGAGTTAGTCATGCTGCACTGCAGGCCTATGACAAAAGTCGGTTAAATGCCCAGTAACTTGGAGCTCAGTCTGCCGCTGAATAGTAACGCGAGTTTTGCACGTCTCTACTAATACTCCACAAACGTCGCAGTCAGTGGTTGGTACACGTATTGAGTTGCCTGACCGAGGGGGCGGAGAGTTTAACAGGGAGAAAATAGTTATGTTGGTACTGCCTGGTAAGAAATAGTTGGTATACAAAATATTATTACACGCAGTGCGCACAAATGCGGTGCGTTGTCACTACGGTATAATTTTCCAAACTTTGTTAAACTTTGGTTGCATGAGGTGGAGGAATATCCTGGAAGTAGAACGTAATAAACATGGCTTCATGAAATTTGGAAGTAACCGTGAATGTACTATAACTACCTTGTTACAGTGATAATAGCTATAGGCTGTTCACGATAACGTGAGCACTTTTGAAATCAACTTAAGGAAAAAGTCACAGCTCCTACCTGCATATATTTTAAACGGCGCACCGAGTGACATGCGCCCAGTAAAGTTGATCATGATGGAGGGAAAGTAGTTCCATATTTCACCGTCGAATAAAAAATGCTAGGTACCCATTTGGGACGACTTAAATTAGTAATTTTCATTTCTGATTTTTAATACATCGAAGTGTAAAAATGAGCAGATTTATAAAATATTTGTTTTACTAATAATTTCACAGTTTCGCTTGACCGACGCGTGAATAAAGTGGTGAGTCCCATTACAATGTTAATTTGACATAACGTGGCAGAATATACGAGGTGCACACAAGTAGATCTTAAGCAGGGCTTTCAAAAGTGCTCATTTTATCGTGAACAGCCTATATCCCGTATCACTGAAACAAGGTAGTCATATTCCATTCACGGTTACTTCCAAATTCCATGAAGCTATGTTTATTACTTTCTACTTCCAGGATATTCCTTCGCCTCATGCAAACAAAGCTCAACTAAGTTTGGAAAACTATACTAGAGTGACAATGCATCGCATTCGTGATCATTGTGTGTAATAATATTTTGTATGCTAACTAGGTTTTACTAGGCAGTACCAGCATAACTATTTTCTCCCTGTTTTTATTTTCATTGAATCAACGTGAAATATAAAAATTTATAGATATAGTACAAGTTAAAGGTCAATTTAACAAAATACGAGGTACTTTTATGTTGCAAGAACTATAAAACCTCTGTGATACATTGAATATTTTGCAATCAATCAATCATGTCATACATGGGGTGATTTTTCAAAGGTTCGTTTTAACAAGTGTGAAAAAAAAAACACGAATAGACTATAGAAAAATATTTAAAGGCTATTCACGGTAAAGAGAGCACTTTTGAAAGCCGACTCATTTGGAATAATAGCCAATAATATACTTTATTTTAGCTTTAGACGTTAATTTCCGAGTAAGGGTGGAATGCACACACTATGTTTATTAATTGCATGGCGATATTCACTTGAAATGGTAGATAAAGGATCAAAACTTGTGACATAGACTCCTGCTCGGTTCAACCGTTTCACGAAACATGAAATCTGGCACCATCATTCGGGTGTACTAAAACAAAACACGACGTGTATATATATATATATATATATATATATATATATATATATATATATTGTAAATAAATATAAAGCAGGCGTGGTCTTCACCAAAAATGCTGTCATCACAATATACCTACCTAGACAACGCAGATATAAATTTCTAGAAACTCTGTGCAATCTCCTTACGAAAATCAGTGGGGATGGAAGTAACAGATGAAATTCTGAAGCTGTAATTGATAGACTCTATAAATATTATTTTTTTTGTTTATGTGCGGCCGAGAAAATTCGCTAGATATTTTTGGCAAGTAAACTAGACCTAGCAATTTACTGCCTACTCTTTTGCCGGGATCAAGTTTTCTATTTGACTTCGACTAGTCGCATGATGAATTTTCAGGACATCTATTTGACCTAAGTGGCTATTCGCCTGTCAGAAATTAATTCGAGAAAATGTGTAGCGTTTCAGTGGACTGGTGTTTGTTAGAGATGCGTATTTCGGAAAAGGCGTTTGTGAATGAAAACTGAAGAAATCTATATAGTTGGAAGCCCACCTCACCAGGGAATATCCGCATGTTTCCGTCTGCTTATGTGGTTAAATTTGGCAACCCAATACAGTCCACGTCATCTGCATCTCATGAGAATATTTGCTTGGCAGGTTTGCATGCTGTTAACCGGTATTCTAAATTTAACCTTTTAGATAAAATTTAATGTCGTAATAGCTAAAAGTCGAACCACTGTCACTGCTAAACCGAGAGTCGGATAGCAAATAAATTTCCAACGTGACACTATTGCGATTTCGAGGAGTACTTTACCGAAACCAAACTTTGTGTCAACATGAAATTTCGAAACCTATGTGAGTAAATATTATAAGTTGAACCACCCAAATTTACGGTATGAATAATTGTGGAAGTATCTACTCTAATGATTGATCATTTTTACCAAGTTGTCGATATCACGTCACGAAGGCAAAAATCAACACCAAGAAAAAAAAAATATATATGTATATTTCTGGCTCTTGAACGACCATAGGCTTCACTGGCCGGACGTAGCGGAGTAGACGATGCTATTCTGACTGGCAGGTGGCTACTGCACTTGGCGCCATGGCGCTTATTGTTCCACGACGTAAACCAGATCCAGATGAAGATGATGAGGACAGCGCTCGTGATCACTGCACGCACGAGTCATTTCTGTTCTCGTTACGTTTCGCACGACCTGCCACGCTGTTCTCAGGTACTCTTAACTTCCAGCTCCGGTGCGAAGCCCATTCAGAAACGCAATTTACAAGACGTCAGTTCGCCACATGGATGTCATCAACCCTACAGTGCTGGTGCCGCCTAGAGTTCGTTTTTATTCAGTACCTCTCTTTCCCATGGCCAACATGAACAAGATGACCACTTGTCTTCTGTGCATGTCCGCAATACTGACCTACCCCACACCAATGCAATTGTTAACCAAAGTTTTTGCATATGTCTTGGTTTCCAAAAGACAGGAAACTCTCATCTGAATAAAATACTTTTGACTATTTGTAATGTAATTGATTAAAAGTTGGCCTGAGGAAACATACAAAAATTTGGTTTGGCTGTGTTGGGGGCACGGCCGTTTGTTTTGCGTGAATACGTCTACATTGACGCACTCGGACACCTTGATTTTATTTTATGTTCCCGGCACCGCTTCACTCAATCATATGGGGTTTCATGGGTATCACTGGATTGATTTTGAGATGCTCTTTCCAACCGTATACGATTTTTGTATTTCGACTCCGCTTTTTGACGAGTATAGGCCAAAATTGTGTTAAGTTTTCTTGATTTTTATTTTTTTACATTACACGCATACAGTTTCACCATAGCCACGCCACACAAATGAGTTTATACGCGCAATCGATTGATTTTGACGAGAGCTGTCGACTGAAACCTAAACGAGCATCGTAGCTTCTCCTAGTCAAAAGTTATACTACGCGGAAGTTGTGAGACACAGTGAAACGAACTGAGAATTGCCCCTCCCCCCACCCCATTTTCCTGAGGCGTGCACAATGCTTTACAGTCCTCACGCAACGTAACATATTCTTTGATCCTTTGGCAATCGAGTGGCGTAACTGAATTTTTAATGTATACGATAGATTCGGAGCTGCAATGCCATACTCTATCCCCCGATTTTGTTATCATCGGATCGTCTGGATTGCCTCCCACTATGGTTGCGAATTTAAAAACGTATTCACGTCAAAAATCTCAAAGCACTTGTTTACATACAGTAAGCCGTGGCCTAAACTCAAATCCTATGAGCTCCGTTAGTGATAGTCATACTGGCAGAAAATCAGTTCTATATTGGCATGCAACTTGGGCGCGCGCTTAACCCCGTTTTCCCTCTACGGCGTTTCTTCAAAACATCTGACATCTAATTGGCTCTCAAGACTCCGTTATTAAGAGCCGCTCAAATCTCTCCGCTCAATCCCACTCCACAGGTAATCTAGTTCCGGTACTTGTGATATCATATAATACTAATATTATAATAAAATAGTATAACAAAAATAATAGTATCTGAGATAAAAGATGGTCACGATAAAGTGGGCACTTTTAAAATCGACCTTATAAAAATATCACTGCTACTACCTGCAAGTATTTTAACGGTCGCACTGGGTGACATTCGCCAAGTAAAATTGGTAACGATGGAGGGAAAGTAGTTCCATATCTTAACGTCGAATAAAATGTGCCAGGTAACTATTTCTATTAACTTCGTTTTTTTTTTTTTTTTTTTTTCCCCATCGAAGTGTGGAAATTAATAAATTTGAAAAATATTTACTTTTATAATAATGTTACAATTTCACTTAACCGACGGATGAATAAAGTGACGAGGCTCATGCAAATGTTAATTTTACATAAGGCGGAAGATTTCATAATGTGCATACAGATAGATCTTTTGCAGGGCTTTCCAATGTTTCATTTGATCGTGAACAGCCTATATGAAAGTATATTGTAATACAATGCTCGTACTATTTCACCGGTACATTTTATATAACTAAGTTGCGACCGCGATAACCGATTACAAAACTAGAAAAATATATATGCTTAGAACTGGCAGCATACTATTCTACCAGTATACATGTTCGAGTACATAATTTATTTGTTTATATTTCATTCATTTCCTGCGTCGAATTTTGAATGTAGTCTCCCGGAAAGCATGATATTTGTTTGTGTACATATATCGGTCTCCAAAAGAATCGGATGCAATTATTCTACGATTCAATAACCCAAGAATATCAGTATTTCAAAACCTTTATCATCCACAGTAATAAGTTTTAATAAAAAAAAATTCTACTTCTCAGTTGCATAATGAGTATCATACAAATATATTACTTTTCTGTCAACAATTAACAGCTTTGAAATCACAAACTCGAAATTTCCTATTTAAAAACGTTTCTTAAGACTGTAGGGCATTTTAATATTTAATATAGGTAAAACTATTTTGAGATAAACATTGGTTTCAGTTATTTTTCTGACTTACATGGTGATTAAATTGATGGCTTACGGTTGACTTACTTAAATATTTATTCTACGTGACTTTAGCTGAAGCTGAAAATATAAATATGTTGTTTTACAAACACGCCTCTAAATATACACGAAAGTATTACGTTAAAGGAATTGTTAGGGATCGTTTAATAATTTCACTTAGCAATGTGGTACTTACACGACACCTGTAATGACTAATGAAAAAGGTCTTTCTAAATTATTGTAATGTAAGTAGTTAACGCGGAGGGTGTTTTAGAAAATAAAATCGCAGCGGTGAAACCTGCAAGGCAGCCAGAGCCAATTACGCGCACAAAAGGAGTCCGAAACGTTAATGGCCCCATTAAAGGAATATCATTGCGAAAAGAGCTGTCACGAACACTCCAGATACCCGTATCTGTGATGTGCCTGGCGCATGCCTGGAGCAGGCCTCTGGAATGACGTCATAGCTCACGGGCCTACGAGGAGGGTGGAAACAAGGGTGCTGGTGAGCGGGAGGGAGGGAGGGTCCATCATATACAAGGCGGCGGCGGCTGCAGGTAACGTTCCCTGTTTTAGACTCCGTATTAAGGCGCATCTTTTCTCCGCGTGCGGGGTGCCTTAACGCGATATGTTAATAGCCTCCCCCTCGCCAGCTGCCGACGTGCCACACGGGAGCTCATAACGCGCATGTGTGGCAGTCGGGGTTGCAGAGACCGGCTGGTTAAGTAGGGGCTGGCAGTGTTGGGCGTCATTCTTAACCCCCCCTGCCCCTTACTCCAACACAATCCGCGCACCTCCGCGAAGCAAGCATGGCTTGCCTGGAGGCAGTCGCCAGTTATTTTACACCCCCCGCCCGCCGCAGTGTGTTTGGCTGTGTACCCACTTCCGGGACGGTTTTAACGGCCGGCATTTGGGAACCGAACAAGTGCGCTGCTAAGTTTCCTGCTTTACGCCGGCGTCGCGGTGCCCTGAACAGCAGCCTGGCTTATTTAAAATCCACTCCACGGTAGCTAGGCGGGATTTCATTTAAACTCGAGTAGGACACGCGGAACTATGAAGTGAAACAATTCGCAAACGACGTACCTTCGGCTCAGTGGTTGCGCCGCTCCGTTAGATAAACCTGGCGAAGCCACATAGCCGTATAAGATGTTGACCCGTTCCCTCCTCATTAAGCTGCTGGAGATTAAGTACGGGACGAAATCCTATACAGTTTTTTGTTTCATTTCATCATTAAAACTTCAAGTGACCTCATCATTCCTTCGCGGGATTTTTAAATTAAAAATGTAGGACGAATATGGATAAACGGTGAAACAGTAGCGTATAAAAACTTTTAGCGCAGATAAGTTCCATACATGAATATTTTTTCTACAGCCGCATTTAGAGCATAATAGCAAATGTCCATATATTTTTGTATAATGGGAGTATTTAATGTATAACACAAAATTTGCAGTCTAAAGTTCTATTCGCGTTTTCTGGCACATAACATACGAAAAAAAAAATCTACGTAATTTTAACATACGAGAACGTTTATACAAGTTGGGACTTCTTTATGAAAATATATTGGCTTCTATAGCTAACATTTCTGCACCGTTGGTTGATGTGTTTTGATTTCTTACAATCCTCGGCACACCCCCGGTTAGCCTGCTTGCCTCCCACCATGGCGTACAGTGTTCAATGCCCGGCCGGGCCACTCCCGGATTTTCGCATGCGGGAATCGTGCAGGACGATGCCTCTGATCGGCGGGTTTTCTCGGGAGTCTCCCGTTTCCCCCACCCTTTCATTGCGGCGCTACCTCCATACGCACACCCTCATCGACTCTCAAGACCTTACTTGTAAGAGCAGGCCCAATCTCTTAACTCACTCTTTCGGCACACCTCAACTGTTCACTTAACATTACATTATGCGAGGAATATACACCGAAGACAAAAATCTACATTTCTGAAATTTGTATTAATATTACCTTTTTCATATTTAATAGTACTATTAAATACACAAATCTTTTTAATGGGTATCTTGTACCTTTTCAACGACCGGTTTTTCAAATGCTGATATCAGTTACTTCAAGAATATTTTAACTATTTTTGGACCCACGATTTAATGGTGTTATTTTAATATAGAGTTCGTAATTAAAATTAGCAGATTTCGTGCTTATCGTCGTAAAATATTTATTATGTGAGCATTTAACAGTAATAGATCCTTGCACGCATAGTCAGTGTAAAAGATAAATAAATAATATTTATACAACTGCAAAAAAATAGAGCACTTTCACGGAGGAAGGTCAGGTAAACCATTACCCCTGATAAAAAAAATCACATTTTTTGTAGTACGTATGTTAAAGCTCGTATCTAGTGGTATCATTTTTATTTTGTACCTATCTTTCTTACAAGAATCGCTTGGATATGATTTTATGGAGAAAATACGCGCCATCGCTGAAACTAAGGTAATTTTTAACAATTTTCGCGGTTTTACTTGTTTAATTGATTATTATTTTAGTAATATTATATTAATATAAATTAATATTCATGCATTTAATCGTTATAAATGTAAAGAATATTTTTTTTCTTTCTTCCTATTTTATAGTAGGCTACGTTAGGGAAACGAGCGAGTTGAAAATCTTCATTATTATGTCCTACTTTATTCATCAATTTAAGTACAAATTGTTAGTCAATGTTTTTCAGACCAAAGGTATAAGACTTTGTGCTATCTATTGGTATGAGGCGGTGTATTAACTTGAATGTCGGTATTATTTTGGCTTTATCGCTATTCGTGATAAAATTTTCCCTTTACCTATTCGTTTTTTTTACCCAGTGGCTCAGACGGAGTCGCTGATGTGCTGAATTAACGCAACCTTTACGTATGAAACTATTTTAACATACCAGAGCCTTATCTACTTGTCTGAAAGCTGAAACCGCAACTTGGTGACCCGGTGATTGAGGTCATTTATTTTTTTTTTAATTTTATTTAAGATTGCCCAGTCTATTCCCCATCGAAACGATGTTTTATAAGCTTTAATTGATCTTCACCTGTTTGCATGTGCGGTAGGTGGCTGTGGGACGTCTGTCCGGTGTCGCCAAATCACTAGCAATCCAGATGTATTGACAACTTGTTTAGCAGTCTGAAACTGTAATGGTCGAGGCCCTCAGATCTGCGCCATTATTTCACAGTATCTAAGAACAGTAAACCGATAACCACGTGAGCGGTACTATGTTTGCAAATAAATATAATATATTTTCGTGAACGTTAACTCCTTGGCAGATGTGCAGCCATCATGGAAGGTTTACCACTATAGTTGCGCTGCAGATATTTCGGGGTTCGAAACTTACAAGTGAATTATATATATAACGTATATCTCATTTGCGTAAGCGTAGTGAGCATATATCTTGGGCGTAAGGCTCTTAACTAATCGTGCCAAGCTTTTATATACTAAATATTATTAATACACGAATATTGATTTGTAGTAAAGTTTATTACGGCTGTTCAACCACGTCTTACAAGTTCTACAAATCCTGCAACTACTACTATAGATATTTTTATCTTTTTTTGTTCATTTATGAATTAAATATTGGTTTCCAAAGGTTTCTACATTTAATTTATTTTTCACTCTCGCCTATTTTTTTAATTATATAGGTAGACTATTTATACATTCACAGACTCGTCCATCATCGGTATCGCTTGCGATCGGGCGAGTTTCAGTGCACTCTTTTAGCGGGAAGTTGAACCGGCATGCTGAGTATTCATTATTCAACTTACACGTTTGTGCATGTCGATTTATTTGACATTTCAATATGAGCTCACGCAGACCGGAATATTCAAATGGTATTTCACACACACACACACACACGCGCGGTCGATCATTTGAACTCCTCCTCGTGTTTCAAACGTCTGGATGGTCTTTTGCCCGCACACAACCATGTGTAAACGAGGACTTCCCCGGCACTGAAACTCTACACGCCACCAGTAATCGACAACTTGTCCACCAAATACATCGTGATTGCTAGTGATTCGATGGGCGCCGGACAGACACCTACCGTACATACAAACAGGTGAAGTTAAATAAAAGCTTATAAAAAAATCGTTTTGATGGATAATAGACTGGGCCATCTCAGATAAAGTAAAAAAAAATAAATTGACCTCTCTAACCGGGTCACCGAGTTGCGGTTACAACTTTCAGACAAGTAGATAAGGCTTTGGTATGTGAAAATAGTTTCATACGTAAAGGTTACGTTAATTCATCACATCACATTCGGTAGGCTTCCTGTAAATAATAACTGTTTCATACATGGTTGTTTACAATAGTGCGTTTCATAGGTTATATTTGCAATATTCTAACACTGAAACTTAAATCTTAAAAGTATGGTATATAAGAAAGCAGCTTGTGAATCTTCTACGTAGCATGTGAAATAAAACTAAACATACAATTATTCAGGGCCAGAATTTAATGAGTTGGATGAGCAGGCTAAATCCTCAAATCCCTCAATAAAGTTGTTTGCTCATTTTATCTTACTTTATATGTAGGCCTACTGCAGTTCAATATGAAAATGTGATTAGTAATTAAACAAGTGATTATTTCCTTTCCGAGGAACTCGGTTTTTATTTACATGTAATACATTTTGTATTGTAGTTGGCTGGATGCTAATTTATACAATGTTATTTATTTGCGCAGGAGTAAAAAGTAATGCAGAACTTTCTTTTTACAAGATATTAACGTTAATTTAACAGAACATACAAATGTAATGGGTTAATATTTTCGCAGCTGTATGTTACTAGTGAATAGAAGCACATAACATCACCCAGCTACATTACATATTTTTAAACATTCCGGATAATAGCATTCTTTGCTTGGATGAAGAAGACTTTGTTATTAAGTGTTTATTTCTCATTTTAGGAATCGGAACATACTGAGTGTACGGAAAACGAAAAAAAAAAAAAAAAAAAAAAGTGAAGTAAATGATTCAGTCGACACTTCTCCAAATGTGACTAACATGGCCATTCTTCAGTCGTTAATAGATTCTGACGGAGAATTAAGCGATGATAATGACAAAACGCGGCAGCCAGATTCTGATGGTATTTCTCCAGTTGAAGAGTTTGAAATTAGTAGCAGAGAAAAATAAAATAAAAAGAAGAAAGACGAAAGTGTAACACTTGAAGGTAAGAGTGGCAAAAAAGTTGTGCTCGGCATTCTGCAACGGAAATTGAGAGAACGTAGACGAATGTTGGTTACAGGACAATAATATACCACTGTTGTTGGTAATATCCATCAAGCAATGCCAATGAGAGACCTACAAAGCTGCAGAAATGAATGTAAGGATAAAATTAACGCAGCCACAAGAAGTGAAATTTACACTGACTACAGAAAAATGAATTCCAGGGATGAATAAAGAAGGTACCTTGCAAGCCTCCTAGAATTTCATATGAAATCACGAACAAGAACAAGTCAAAATCAAGAAGGACAATTACTGTTAATTATGATATACACACAGCAACATCCCGTGTTGGTGTGGGTAAACAGTGTTTTCTCGCTGTGTTTGGGGAATCTCGAGGATTTGTGAATGAATGTCTCTGCCAGTGGAATAATACTTAACTATCAACGAGGCCGACATCCTCCTGCAATTAAACGTTCAGAAGGAGATATCGCCCTTGTACGTCAGCATATCTTAAGTTTTCCACAATACGAGAATCATTATTCTCGTCGACGTTCTTCTAAGCTCTATCTTGGGAGTGATCATAATTTGGAGAAGATGTATGAACTGTAGAAGCAGAAGCTGGATTCTGAAAAGCCCGTTGGTAAATATGTATACAGACTAGTATTTTTAGAGTATAACCTCAAGTTCAAAAAGCCGCATGTTGATACCTGCAAAACCTGTGACAGTTTCAATGTGAAATTTAAAACAACGCAAAACGAAGAAGAAAGGTTAATGATAAAAAAAAACAACTGCAGTACCCTCAAGATATGGCAGATTGTCATTATTAATGCAAACGTCGTGACAAGGAAATGGCTACGAATGCAGAGGGAAAGATTGTAGTAGCTGAATATGATTTGCAAGAATGTTTACCGACTCCAGACCTATCAAGTATGTCTTTTTACAAACGAAAGTTATGGACGTTTAACATTACAGTTCGGAACTGTACTACAGGAAAAACTTTCTGTTTTATGTGGCATGAGGGGATTGCACAAAGGGGGGCAAATGAAATTGCTTCTTGTTTGATGAAGTTTTTGATGGACCTCTCAGAGTCTGTTGAATGTGTGATCATCTATTCTGATACATGCTCAGGTCAAAACAGAAACAAGATCCTACCTTCGATGTATAATAGTGCTACAGAGAAAGGAAACCTTGATGGAGATACATCACAAATACTTAGTTCCAAGACATGCACATCTGGAGTGTGATACGAATCATGCCCTCATTGAAAGAGCTAGGAAGCTTCATAATGATACTGTTGTTGTTCCACAAGGTTGGATGATGGTTGTGAGGATGTCAGCAAAGAATTTCACTGTCATTCCAATGGGCCAGAATGATTTCTTTTCTTTTTCGAGCCTTTTGAAGGATGTTTTTGTGAAGAGAACAGTGGACACAGAAAACACTTCGCTTCTTTGGCACAGTATTTTTTGGTTGCACGTCACTAAATATTTTGGAACATTCCACTTCAAATATGCTCTAAATATTAAGGAAACTTTCAGATCCTGCAGTGTCAGGAGAAAAGGACGGTAGTCTGTGATGAATCTTCCCATTGCGTACGATATGTCAGTGAAGATTCAAAAGAAGAAACGTGATGATCTACTTTCGTTGTTGGCGTTTATTGACCCTGTGTATCATGCATTGCAGATGATGTGAGTAATAGTGACGAGGACTCTACATGATTCGCTTGTACCTATTTATGAAAGTTTGGTTTTAAAATGTTGTTTGCCGCAATATAACTACCATGTTACTAATTTAAACGAGGTCAAGCATTTGGTCAAAATATATCTCCCATTATTATTTTTTAAAATACTAATTAAACATATTGCCCAAGAAGTTATGAATATATGCTTATGCATATCGTTAAAGAAAGTAAAACTGTATGTTATTTCTATTTCATTTCGTACCTGTACTTGATGTGTGATTTAAAACATAAGATTGAAAACAAAAATTTGATTATCTCAAAACAGTTTCTTTATATAACGTGTTCTGTCCAAACACTACAATATTATGCAAAGTACTTGCGTTACAGGAACACGCACGCGCACGCGCACACACACGCGTACACGCACGCACGCGCGCGCGCGCACACACACACACACACACACACACATATATATATACACTGGAAATATTGGGTAACGTGTGCAAACAAATATTTCAGGTTTTACAGCTTTACTTGTCAGTTTCTTGATGCATTGTTTTATTAATGTGTTTATACGACTGTTAAGCTTCAATAGATACACTAACAAACACGATTACTAACTTGTTGTGATAACAAAATACAAACAAACTCTCGAGCTGTGTTTTAGAATTAAGGCAGTCAAATTAGTGGCCAAACAAGTATGTACAGTTGATTCAACAAAATATTTAGTTGACAGTCTGAATAAAAAAATCCTTGTGTTGGGCCAAAAAATATTAAAGATATATTTTGTTAGACGAACAAAAGTAATTTTGTTGGTTTTCAAATTTTGTATGCTCAACAATATATTTTGTAAGGCCTGCTAAATACATATTTGGCCCTATACAAACAAATATTTTGTTCGATTTTCTCTCATTGTAGACTAGACTCCTTAATCCTTTGTATACATGACACTCAGCGTAACCAATAGTAGTCCAGACCTGTTGTCTCGGGGTTCGTTCGTTGTTTACGTGCGGGTGTGTTACTGGCTCAGATCCATGTAGATCTCGTCTGATAAACGGTGAGGTAATTACACTAGTAGCTAAAATATACATGCATTTGACATATCTTGCCCTCTGATTTCATCGCAGAACTCTTCCATTCCCTTTTCAGATCCATGTAGATCTCGTCTGAAAACGGTGAGGTAATTACACTAGTAGCTAAAATATACATGCATTTGACATATCTTGTCCTCTGATTTCATCGCAGAACTCTTCCAGTCCCTTTTCAGATCCATTTCGTTTTTACAGGCAGCAAATTCCAGTTCAGGAAAAATACGTTTTTTATAGGCTTTCCATGGTTTAAGGAGTCATTTTGAAATCCCAGGTTATAACATACATTCCCACTTATTTTGTATCATTCCGCTGTTCGTGACAATAACATTGCCATGGACCGTCTCGCTTTCTTCATGCATCATCGAAATGGAAATCACGAAATTTTCAGGAGAGCAGATGTGTTAATAATATACAAATACTTGCCTTTATGTGGATAAAACAAGAAACTTTAACTTCACTAGTCATAATTGTATATATTACGCTGTCAATACGACAGGTCTTAGAGTCTCAGTTAAGTTGGCAGCGAATTGATAAAAATTGTTCTGTGTGGCGCTGTGTGCTGTAATATGCGTGTAGTTATGGGCTGTGATTTATTTCAATAGTGATATCAAAGTGCCCCATTTATAGCGAACAAAGAGGAAGTACTCTTGCCATCTTGGATTTAAATTTTCCTTCGTAACATGATTTTCAGAGACACTATTTATGAGTTATTTAACAATTATTTTGAAAGCCAGATTATTTTTCTTACATGTTTAGTTCCACATCTCTAACCATAATAAAATACTCCCTAATTATTTAAATAGTATCAGTCCCAGATGGGAAAATACAGGTATAATTAGAACCTTACAAATTAAAATAAAAAATCGTTAAGCAGTTCTCTACGACATGTATAGCTTTGAATTTTTATGTCTGGTCATAAATTTGAGTTACGATGATTTGTAAGAAAAATTGAAGGTAGACTAAATACTACCCCCTTAAGGCCACGATCCTTCATTTCTACAGCTTTTGCTAGAATTAATTTTTTGTACCCAAATGGGAGCCGATATTCTAAAATCCTCTTACAATTTTGTTACAAATTGCTTTTATTACATAGTCTACTTTTTTCAACACAAAAAAAACTGTATAGTTTGAACTAATTATAAAATAAACACAACATTTTTTAATCAATTAATTTAATCAAAGCATACACTTCTTTCTGTTGGAAAAATCAGACTACACAATAAAAACAATTTCTAACAAAATTGTAAGAGGATTTTACAATATCGGTTTCCCTTTGTATACAAAAAAATTTAATTCTCGCAAAAGCCGTAGAAATGAAGGATCGTGGCCTTAAGGGCGCCGCCTACTTGGATGTTGTTAGCGCGTTTGAGGAAGGGAAGCGTGGGACCGATAAAGACGACATTGACGCGCGCAGCTGATGCCTCTTCGCTTCTACGCGCAAGGCGCTGAACTGGCGCACAGCGTTTCCGTTGAGCTGCGTGTGCCTATGGGACTTTAAGCGGCGACCCTATCATTATACTGGTGACAAGTCTATAGCAAGGTTCAATGCAGGTCCCTATAATGGTTTTGCATGTTTCCAACCGGTATATTAATAGCTACAACAGTGTGAAAAAGCCGTTTATAGCTATGTTGGAGGGTTCGAGAATAGAATGTATAATGTACATGAAGTATTGAGAGTATTATAAGTACCTCGCTTGAAGTGTGTTTTCTTTTCGTACATTGGTATCACGGGGACACGTTTAATGGTTTCGTTAAAAAAAAACGCGGATTCCAAACACACTGCAACGCGTTTCCACCGCCAGGTAGGCGACACCCTTAAAGAACGCCATTAGTTTTGGGCTCCACGAGGCTGCACGCGGGGTTCGCAAACGAACGTTCACAGTGGCTGGAGCGGAGATGTGTACGCTGGGGGGGGGGGGGGTGGAGTGGAGGATCAGGGATGTAACGGAGAGGTATTCCGACCGATTGGCCGGCTGAGTGACGGGCACATCTCGGCGACCCCGGAGGCGAGCTGCCGCCACAAAGTGTGTGACAGGAGGGTTGACGCGCGCACACAAGGGGTTGGGTCATCACGTCGGCGCCCGCGACGCGACCAGTCAGTGGTGATCCCTGGTGGATGGGGGGGGGGGGGGGGTTCGTCTGACCGGTGTCTGACAGCCGTCGCACCGCACCGCCGCGCCTCTCGGCAACACCTGGTCGTGGCGCTTCTGCCCCCTACGTCGAGCGTCATCCGTGGTCTGCCGCAGTGTGGCCGCCCACTCCTTTTCCTCCTCCCCCTACCACCTCCCTTTGAATTGTGTGACAGCAACGAGTCCTTAGTCCTTATTATAACCCGTCCATGATCGAGGATATAATGCACATGAAGGACATTTATGGTCGACACTGCATAGTCCATTCACAGTTTCTTCGGCCTTTTTGAATCAAAACTTTGGAAAATTTATCCGACATATGACACATATCAAAAGCGTTTTATAATCCTGTACATAAGTTACTTTTTTTTTTTGTTAAATTGAAATATTATTCATATTTCATCTATAAATTATAATTCTTCATTTATAAACATATATAACAAGGAGAAAATAGGTATGTTGGTAGCACCTAGTGATAAATAGTCCTTATACAAAATACTGTTACACTTAGTGCCCACGAATGTGGCGCGTTGTCCTCTGGAGTAATTCTCCAGGCATAGTTAATCTTAGCTTGCCCGAGGCTGAGGAATATCCTGCAAGTAGAACTTTAGCAGGGCTTCAGAAAAGGCTGACGTAACTGTGAATGGATTATATACATTATGAGAATGCCACCACATAGACTACCTAAGGAATATTTGGAAAACAAGTAGTGACTGGAAAAAAGACCAAGAGGAAGACCACGAGATTGTTGGCTGAAACAAGTACAAAAAGATCTGGCTGGTCGCAGTGCAGAGTGGGAGAAGATACTGGTAGACGAGCGATGGCAAGACAGAACATTATGGAAAGGACTTTTCCATTACCACACCCGGTCCGCTGGAGTGGAGAATCGATGATGATGATGATGACGACGACTGTACACATGGAATCAGTGAACTGTGTTATGAGCGTCGCCTTAGTAAGAAACTTATGCGCCTCTGATAAATAGTGACTGTTCAATGCTTGCAGCAACGGACACGAAGCACTTAGTTCATTGGTTTAGAGAAGCACGCTCGATACAAGTGAAGTGTACATCAAGATATTGAACGCTTTCATCACTCGAGCTTGGAAATTAATTCCGCACTGATTGGGTTAATAATTCGCGGAGCTATTTTCATTACTTTATTCGAGGCAGCTATTTAAGGGGCACGTATGACATCTATTTAAGGAGTTTCTATGGCAGCTAATTAAGGGTCTGGTATATCTATAACTGTTTACCACGTTGCAGAGAAACGCAGTGCCGATAAGGGCGACACTGCCACGCAAATGACGTGCGCTATCACCGCTACGCGGAAGGCTCTGAACTGGCGTGTAGTGTTCTCGTTGCATTCCATGTATGACTTGAAATTTGAGATATTTGGACGGCTCTTAACAACGAGGTCTTGAGAGCCGATGAGGGGGGAAAGGAGCTGAGAATATAGCAGGGCCGAAACGCAAGGTTCAGAGAAACGGGAGATTCCCGAGAAAACCCACTGGCCATTGGCACCGACCAGCACTAGTACCACATGCGAGAATCCGGGAGCGACCCGGCAGTGGATTGAACGCGATTCGCCTTGTCGGAAGGCGAGAAGTATAACTGCCCATCCACAGCGGCCCCATTTTATTAGTGGCAAGTCTGTAGCACAGTTCAATACAAGGACAGTCTCTACTGACCTCGATATCGACGAGATGTTAAGTCCAACTACCTATAGGCTGTTCACAGTAAAATAAGCACTTTTTAAAAGGCCCTTCCAACAGGCATTAACCACTAATAAATATATCTTATTGCAGGCTCCGAATCTGAATTTTGAGGGTGGTGGAATGTATTTACTATGTTTGTTGGTCACATTGCAATGTTTATATTAAAAAGCAGCAGGAAGATGGAAATTGGATGAAAGGAAAAATTTTGAAGGGCCTTAAAAAGTGTTCATTTTACCGTGAACAGCCTATACCTGCCTTCAACGCAGGGCCCTATTATATTTTAAGCTCTAACAGTGTGCAAATACCGTTTTTGGCAATGTTGAAGGGCTTAAAAATAGTTTTTGCAATGATCGTGATCTGTTGAAAGTTGTATTCCATCATAGTCTGAAGTGTTATTTCTTTTCATGTGCAAACATATTGCGAACACGTGAAATAGGGCTTTGATAACGTTTATTACAAGCAGCAGACTGCAACCCAGTTCCCGCGACAGGTAAAGTGACCCCTTAGTCGCTTTTGTTTGCTCGTGGCGCCATCACTAGGGACAGGGGACTTTCGCGGGCTCAGTAATCTGTACGGGGTTACGGTGAAACAGCGGCTAGAGCGCTCGCCTCTCCCCAATCCGAACTGGGTAAGATTCCTGGCGGGGTCGCTCCCGGATTTTTGCATGTGAGAATCGTGCCAGACGATGGCGCTGGTCGGCGGGTTTTCTCGGGGACTTCCCGTTTCCCCAGTCCTTGCAATCCGGCGCTGCCCCCTACTCACCTCGCTTCAACATAATTGCCTCTGAAGACCCTGATGTTAAAAGGAACCTAAACCTCTCCACCGATAACCTGTAGGGTATACTCTCCAGTCCTATATGCGTTCTCAAGCTTTGACTCATCGTTCACTGACTGCTGTTCCAGTGAGTAGCCAATTCTTCGCCACAACAAGTAGCAAGGGATTCGGTGACTTTTTCTGTTGAGGATGTGCCATTTAAACTGTTGCCCAATAGCAAATGCGAATTATATTTTGACGTATTTGGAGTCTAACTATTGCAAATATTTCTTCGTAAAATTTTTCCGTCTCTATCCATTAAGTGACCAGCCAAGCAACTTAATACGTAATCGCTTCTTCTATAAGAGGATCATAGATATGTGCACTCGTCATAATTTACGGGGGAGGAGAAGATAAGGAACGATGCCAAATGTTAAGTTATTTGGCTGGCTGTAGCAACCTGAAGCGATGGTAGAGCTATTTTTCAGGCCAGGAAACTTGATCCAAAAACACAGAAGAAATGTCTTACGGCTATGGCTTCGTTATGTTTTCTGTTATATTATTTATATTTATTGGTGCACCTAGAACTATGTATAATGTTTAGACACTGAAGGGCGATTCACAATAAAGTCAACACGGGCCTCCTTTCGTTATCATTATGTTATCGGTATTTTCGAATATAGGCAACGCAACAGTGATTAAGAGGGAGATAGGTTTAAAATTTGGATATAAAATGTCGAGAGACTTAAACATAACGTAAAGGTAACAAAGACAAGAAAAAAGTGCGCCGTCTTTTGTTTACTGTATTTATTTTCGTTCCTGCTAACATTCGTCTGGACTATATTTCGCGTTAAGTCAGTTGGAAATTGAATATGTACGGAATGGAAGTTTATGGAGGCAAAAAGTAGCAAATTCAGACCAATTGTAAGAGATGAAGTTATCATGGTCACATGCATGCCGAAGTTTAAATACGATGGAACAATGGACGAGTTACAATCAATGCGTTTATGTATACATACATTCGCACACACATGCGTGAGACTTTTACAGACCCAGATATATTCGGTAGAACTGCATCGCATCTTAACAGAGCATGAACACAGGAACTATTTTAGTAATAATTTTTCTATGTAGTTGCGGCAAAAATTAATATAATGATCCCCGTGTTAACTACAATCTGAACATCCACTAAGTGAGGTACTTGCCCACGGGTCAAATACCCTCTCTCTTCCTCTGTAAGACACTGCATCTGCCATGTCCTCGATAGCGATTTTGGCTTATGCCCATTTTCAGAAACGAAGTTCAGAATTCTATCCGACGTCATTACACAAGGTCCAGGATCAGTGGCCTGAAACGCTGTACAGACCTCGATTGACAGATAACCCGAGATCATTTTCAACGATTCTAAACCGCCGATTTTCTGAGGTTCGTGTCAGGATCTCTGAATAATTAAATCGCAATTCATTAACTTTGATTTGAAGTACGTTTTTCGGTGAACATAATTTAATCCAAATAGGAGCAGATTATTTATTTATTTGTTATATTTCCATGACGTATTCACATTTACTGTTACTATAATTTTTTTTTGTGTAGGAGTTCAACTGAGCCCTATTTGGTTTACGAATGTTTGACACTGCTCTGTACTCATGCATTATGGCGTATGTTATACGCAAGGCGTGCATCAAATATAAATCGATTCACCTGTCCCTGTTTAATTCACTTCTAATATTGCACAACGAACAAGTGGCTTTTTTTTTCTAGAATCTCTAACGTTAAGTGTCCGTCATGACTCATAACTCGAGGTTCAGATTTTTTCCAGTTAACGATTGTTTACGCCTTTAATAGCTATGAAATTATAACTGTAATTTGTGAATTAGAAATAATCGTAATTACAGCTCACCCTGAATGAACTGTTACGAAAGCATGCATTTTTATAATATTTTATTTAAAGGCTACCTTTTTCAGGTCTTTGGTATTTTCCTCACTTTCGCCAGGGGGCTTTACACGGTATTTATTTTATTCGACTCGTTGGTACAATGAATCCGGCAAGAAGACGCTACCCTCCGCGGAGTTAAACTTTAGATTCCCGAGCAGCTATTGGCTGTTGCTCAGGATAAGGCACAGACAGTAATGGAAAGGTGATAGCAGGAATGTTAATTAAAAGCCTTTTCCACCCCTCTCGACGGTGGGTAGATTTCCGTCTAATTAGATCAGACGCTTCAGTGTCTGTTGGCATGGCGCGTCCGAAAAACATCGACTCTAAGACGACTACAAAGTCGATTGGTCGGGAAACGGAGGAGCCTTGGTCACATTGCACACAAAACCAAAGCATGTGAAATGCGCGTACCGAGAGATGCGGAAATTTGAAACCTTTCGTTTATATGCGCCTCTAACACTGTCAGCAATTACCACGAACGAACTTATATATTTTTACGTATTTACACATCTAATTTAAGCGCACGCGATATGTCGTTAGTACACCTGTAGAGGGAATATGAGGTAGAATGCGTACACTAGTTTCGTAGTTATCATTCTCCATATTTAAACAATGCGTTTTTAACCCTTTGAGCTATCGAAAGAACTTGGCTTGGATTTGTGTCCAAAACTAAGAACATTATTAATACAGGCTTTGAAATGTCAATGAAACTCATTTGGCCTAGTTTTGATTCAAATAGCATACATTAAAGGGAATGTGTGTGAATATATATCCACATATTATATAGATATATAGCAAAACATTAAGAACAGAGTTTGTAATTTATTTTTATTTCCTTTTTATTTTAATATTTATTAATTTACATACCTTATGAAGTGTTTAATATATATTTAATATATGATATATAATATATACTATATATATGTGTACCTATAGACTAAATATAATATACTTTATATATTCTGTATATAATATACATTTTATATATACCACATATAATGTATAATATACATTATATATAATGTATACCATATATTATATATATATATATAATAGGAAAACTGAGGGTAAATAGCCGACTATGTCACTCATTGACCACTGGGGACATGCGAAGAAGGAAAATAATACTATCTAATTTTAATTATATGAATAAATGCATCAAAACTCTCTGTTTCATAAAATACGGCATTACTCAATTTCGGGTGGCGAGGACGATGTTTGCCCAAAGAAGCCTTCCTCGTCGGTACGACTGGAAAACTATCGCTCTTGCGGCAATCATTTCGTTCGAGTTAGTTAAATTTATTACTTCACGTGTATAATGTTACAAAAACAGTTATAACAAACAGCGCCACATAAAGCAATATGCTGGGCAATCGACAGTTTTGCGAGTCAGTTAAACTGTTAATAAATATATATATATAAAATTTTCAATTTGCATTAGAAGTGAGTCAGGTAGGTAGGTAGGTGGGTTGCTATGATGTAAGTCTTGCAAGAAGGCAACGCAGTTATTTGAGTGTGGGTAGACTGAATACCATGGCCTTCAGTTAGTGACGTTCACGATAACGTGAACACTTTTGAAATCCAACTTAGGAAAAAGTCACTGCTCCTACCTGCATATATTTTAACGGATGAACGGAGTGACATGTGCCCAGTAAAGTTGGTAACGATGGAGGGGAAAGTAGTTCCGTATCTTAACGTCGAATAAAAAGCGATAAGTAACAATTTGTGATAACTTAAATTATTTCTTTCGTTTTCTGTCATTTTTAATGCATCTAAGTGTGAAAATTACCAAAATTGTAAAATATTTATTTTTCTAATAATTCACCAGACCGACGCATGAACAAAGTGATGAGGCCCATGGCAATGTTAACTTTACACAAGGCGGAATAATTCACACGGGCATACAAGTAGATCATAATCCAGGGCTATCGAAAGTGCTCATTTTACCGTGAACCGCTTATTGTAAAACCTTTCGGTCTTACAACATACATTACTTCTTTCAATTACTCCGGAAAATATGATCGCTGTAATGGTTCTGCAAAACGTGCAGTAGTGTTCCTTTCCTCAAGACAATTGGTGGGGGCTGCGGTGGTGTAGTGGTTAGACTACTCGTCTCCCACCTAGGCGAACAGGGTTCAACTCCTGGCGGGGTAGCTTCGGAATTGTCGCAGTCGGCGGGTTTTCCCGGAGCTGTCCTATTTACCCCTTCCTTGCTTCTGTATCCTCATCTTATTTCACCCTCAACGGCTGTCTAAACCTCGTTGTTAAGAGCCGCCTAAATCTTTCAACTCAACTCACAAATAAAGACAGTCGTATTCACCGTATAGTGTCAAACAAAGCCAATCAGGAGATATAGTCTATTCGCGGTTTCTTCATACTTTTCGAATCAAACCTTCGAAAAAAAATCACCCCATGTATAACGTGTTTAATTATTTCCTAAATATACCATGTATAACAAGCGTTTTATACCTCTGTTAACATATAAGTATATTATTTTTCGTTAAATTGAATCCGCAGCTATATTTTATTTATAAATTATAATATTTAATTACATGAAAAAACAGTGAGAAAAAATGTGGGTTGGCAGCGCCTAATAAGAAATATACAATTGAGTGTGCACGAATTCGGTGCGATGTCCTTTAGCACAATCATCTAGAATTAGTTAAACTTTGTTTGCACGAGGCGGAGGAACATCCTGGAAGTAGAACTTTAGCAGGGCTTCAGAAAAGTGTGAAGTAGCCCTGAATGGATTAACTACGCCGCTGTACAATCCACTCTTCCCTCGGTGTCCAACGCGTCAACGCAGTTATCTCCCTGGAGAGAGAGAGCGAGCAGTAGGCGTGGATCGGAGGGCCGATGCGTGATTCAGCCAAGGCGACCGGCAGCTCAGAGGGGGAGGTTCAGCTGTCCACGCCACCGGGGGGGTGGATCAAGGGTTGCGGGGGGGTGTTAGATCAGGATTTATCAAGTGAGTGTCACGGCGGGTAATCTTCTTAGTCGGGGGAAGGACCCGGTGTGACACAGGTAGCGGAACTTAGACGCGGCGCTCCCCCTTCCCCCCCCCGCACCCGACAACATCCTACGAAGCTTTTCCCTGGGTCCCAGCTCGCGCGCGCACGCACACACACACACGTCCTCTCTTCCTGTTTTATTAGGGCCTGGCCACGCAAACAATCGTTACTTTTAATGCCCTGATTCACGGCCGTAATGAAGATTTGTGAGGGGTTGTCGCTGCCCCACAGTCGAGAAGGGGGAGGGAGGGTAGGTGGTTGCTGGCCGGGGCGGGTGTAGGAGTTTGTTGCTGAAACAGAGGAGAGAAGAGAATCGGCGGAGAGATTCGACGTTTAGTCCAAACTTCGACGTCTGTACGGCTACCACGATTTTTTATTATTTTTTTTTTTTCTTTACGTTTGGCGAGGCGATGCTCATGGTCACAGTTTGTGGTTGGACAGCCTGACGACGACAGAGCTAACAGGGATTTCATATTAATAATGTCTGTTCAAGATAAAGTGAGCACTTTTGAAATCAACTTCTGACAAATGCCACTGCCCCCAACCTCCATATAGTTTAAAGGGCACGATGAGTGGAATGCGGCAAGTGAGGTTGGTAACAAAGGAGGAAAAGTAGTTCCCTGTCCTGACGCTGAATTAAAAGTGCCTAGTAAACATTTGTAAATACTGAAACTATTTTTTTTTGTTTCTTGTTTTTTAATGCATAAAATGTAATGATACGCAAATTTGTAAAATATTTCCTTTCATAATTATTTTACGGTTACACCGGACCAACGCAATAATAAAGTGATGAGACCCACAGCAATGTTAATTTTACATAAGGTGGAAGAATACACTATGTGCCTACAAATAGATCTTATGCAGGTATTTCAAAAGTGCTCAGTTTATAGTGAACAGCCCATATCAGAAGTGATGTGAATTACATTTGAACAGAATGGAAAACCAACCCCAGTACGAATGATCGGAGACCGAATGCGTGACCTTCAGAATACAAGTCAGAAACGGTGACCTTTAAATCAAACAAGCTCAGTAAAAGGTGGATAATATTTTGGTGAAAGCAAGGTTGAGTTTAAAGGGAACTTGATGAGCGAAAAAATTACACAATTAAAATTAATTCGGCAACACCCAGATGAAAACTTCCATTTCCTTGTTGCATGTCCAGTCGTTTCGCTCTGATCAGTATGACTAATTTGTTTCACAGCTGTATAATTAAAGAGTATGGTAATTTAACGTTTGTGAATTTTACATATGTTAGACATCGGTTGTTATTTTATTCGTGCGATCTATGGATGGTAGTTTAAAATGGGATGTGGGCTAGGTATGACTATTAAATGTAAATATCACTACAAAATGGAGTGCCACAGCATTCGTGTTTTTTCTTCGGAATCAGTGCTCGTGTCACCTTTTAAAATAATACCATTTATAAACTTACAGTACCTCCTCAAGTGCTGTACAATTTGTATGTATTTTACTTGGTAAGACTGTTACTATATTTATTATTGTCTGCACAAGCATGATGATTGATTTTTTTTTTTAACCTCGTCCGTGTTTGCCAAAGGTTCGCCTTATATGAGTCAGTATTGCTAAAGAAAATCAGTTGAAGCATTTTTTGTGAAATAATCATTTGCAATAGTTTCATATTAGTAGACGTCAGGGCCTAATCTTTAATACTCTCAAGATATTTAATTTGGTCTCACAGGAATATCTCATGTGATAGGTAAGTCTCAATACAGAATGTGATTTTTTTTGTATACAATCGTTCATAACTTCATTTAGTAATCGATAACTGTTGATATTGACAGCCATAAAAGTATTATGAATAAAATGTAAATTTTCTCTAAATACTATCAATAACTATTTGGCATATTATTTATCACACAATATGTAGGAAATTTATTTTTGATGAAAACTGTACTTTATTGTGACGTGTATAAAATTATCGTTATATTATACAACTATTTAGCATGTAACTCTATAACATATAAAGCTAAAAGTGTAGTATTAATTTCATTTTGCATTAGTATTTGTTCAAACTGTAAGCTCTGTGAAGTGTTTTAATTTTTCCCCTCACGGAGTATCTCTTAGGCAACTCGCACAGTAATACGGAACGGCTTGTAGCCTATTATCTTTTTTCCAGGCGTAGGGAACAATGTTTTCCTCCCCTTTTTTAATTTTCTAGTTGTATTTACATTTTTTAACTTGTGAAATTTGTGTCTTAAACGTGAAAGGAGAGTGTTTAAAACACTCAATTAAAAACATAACGTAACTGTTGTCTTTTTTATTAAACAGTTAAAGTAATATATAATGCGTTGTTAAAATTCTGCGTAATCGTGAACAAAATAAATCAATATCTAAATAATTTTTCCCGAAATTCGCTTTAAGTAAACTCGATGCATGACTTTAAGATTCATTTCGTAACGTAACAAACGGTTGTAAAATACGTAATTGAAGTTATTAGCGTAGATAGGGAAAATCGGCAGTTAACATGATCACGAGCCAATTTTGAGATTTGTACGAAACTTAAAAGTAAATGAAAAAAATTCTCTCCGATATATATTGTTTTTGTTAAGCTGTGTTTACAGCTGTGCTTCTCAATGGAGAGTTGACTGTGCAATTACGAGGCGTTAAAAGACGGAGGAATGTTTCCGGCTATACTCCGCTCCGTCGACGACAGATCACGCTAAGTATTGCGGAGGAGGTGTGTTCCCTTGGCCGCACGATGCTGCAAGTCCTTCCCTCGCGAGCGGGTTGAGATGGGAGCTGGGGGTCTTCAGGACTCTGCCTGACTGGCCTAGAAATGGTCTCAATTTCCAACCCCCACACAATGTTCGGCGCGGGCGGAGTTGTCACGTCCCAGTTTGAAGGGTTGCCACCAGGGGCGCGCGCATCCTTATAACTTCTCATGTACGTACACATGTCAGGTCGGGAGAGAAGGGGGGCGGTGATAGGGGAGGAGGAGGAGGGGAAGGTAGATACCACACAGCCCGGCCAACTCTCCTCTCCCTCGCTGTAAGGGTCGTTCACGCGCTGTGCGTAGGCCGCGTCCAATCTGTAGCGGGTGGCCAAGCTGTTAGTTAAGGCCAGGGCGGCAATATAGGGGTAAAACATGGCGCTTCAAGCTTCTACGTGGGCAAACGCTTCCAAAGAAAGACACGAGAAATACGCTTCAAAAATCCCTAGTGTCCACGCCAGTAAAAATGTCGTTTGCTCTGTAAGAATTAAACGAACGGAACAAATTACTCTGTATACTTTGTTTAAGAAAACACTTTTAACATTTATAATATTTTTGAAATTTACAAATGGTGTTTTTTCGATTAGATTAACTTTGTCAAGATATACATTTTATCAACACAACTGATAAATTAATATATAAAATAAACTATTGTTTTCAGAATGGATATAAGCCAAAGAACCACAAACAAACTAAACGTTTCAATGTTAGTTAATTAGCATCATCCCTTAAACAATAAAGCTTTGCAGCGTTCATTTAATGTAAAGTTACTAAGATGTCAATATGTTATTTCACATTGACGTCATTTTCTTAATATCTTGAGAGTACAAAGGAAGTGCATACAAAAATTGTAATTTGCTACTTAAAAAGCTACAGAACAGATGGAAAACTTGATGCCCCAATGAAGAACTGAATTCACGCTCGCATCGCACAAATAATTATGTCAGTGCACTCAATGTCATGTGGTTAGAAATTCAACAACTATTCAAGACCTTTTGAAACAATTTTACATTTTGCTCCTTGAAATGCATTTATCATTTCCTTCTAATAAATAATTTCTTTGCGTGTAACTGTTTAGAATTTTCTTTTCTTATACTGCAAAGTTAATTATTAAGGGCATTAAAAAAATGTCATAATATAGTATTTTTCTCCACAAAATAAAAATTAGAACTAGTACTGTACAATAGGATAATTTCTTTTATATATTTCCCTGGAAAATTGAGCACAAAAAATATATTGGCATTGTGATCGACATTGCAGGTGAAGAAACACTATACTCTTAGTTTGTGATTTCACCTACTCAATTTCAGTTTGTGTGTGTGTGTGTGTGAGAGAATGGATTTGGGATGCTCTTAACATCGACGTATTGAGAGCCGATGATGTGAGTATGGAGCAGCGCCGGAATGTAAAGGCGGGGGGATGGGAACTTCCCAGAGAAAACACACCAGCCAGCGTCATCGTCCGACGCGTTTCCCACATGCGAAAATCCAGGGGCGACCCCGTCGGAAATCGAACCTGGTTCACCTCGGTGGGAGGCGAGTAGCCTAACCGCCTAACCACCACACCACCGTGGCACCAATTTCATTTAGAAAAGCGTAATATTAATATTGAAAAGGCTGCAATTACACATTTATTAAATTTTGATGTACAGGGTTGGAAACAATCTTTGCTAATACATATGAATGCACTTTTAACACATTACGACGCAGGGGATCATATACGGGGGATTTTCGAAGTGCCTAGGCTGCTTGTTGCGCGACAAAAAAATCTGCAGGCTGCCCTCCAAATGTCGTCAGCATCATGTAGCCGGTAATGGTTCGAGTCCTACTCCAGCCATAACCCAGAATATGAGCACTGGAGCCAAATGGTTCGCAGTGCACCGTGATGACGATATTACGCAGCCTTTAACATTCAAGCCCCTAACTGTCTGGCGGTTAACCAAGTGTCATCGAGTGCAATTGCGTACGCATTTTAAATACACTGTAAACATTTCTTTAGTTAAATTCCCTTACATGTAAGGGAAGCTAATGACCTCTACATGTTCGGTAAAATTACCTCTTAAATGTAGAGTAAATTTACATAACAGGTAAAGTGATATTTCCTAATCGTACGAAAATAAATTCCTGTCTAAAGTGTGGGATAGTGCCATACAAGTAAAGGAAACTCCAATACAAGTAAGAGAATATCAACTATATTGTATAATAAAATTATATTTCAAAATACCCCGAAGCATTACTGTAGTACTGCTAACATTTTTACTAACCATAATCCTCTGACGATTATTAACCGAAACATCAGCTCTAAAATCCTCGACACCATCTGGTGGGTAGGACCGAACCATGGCCCTCTATCACGATAGGCCGATGCGCTATCTATTACGCCACGACGCCAGCGAGACAACATTAGTGACTATTTGCGTGTTAGATGATTGTTTCTTCTGCCCGTCCTCCCACTTAGCTGCCGAGACAATGCTGAAGAGGTGCACGCATCGTAAGGTAATTTTTCCCCATTCATTTATGGGATATTCCACCGCTATGTACGTGAATTCTACTCCAGAGTACGGTAACTACACCTTACACATTAAAGAGCCGTGTGGGACAGCTTGTATGACTAAACAATAAAAATTAATTTTAAGGTAAAACATGTATTAAATATAATTATCATATAGTTACAAATGGACGAAGAGATCCACACGTCGTAAGGTAATATTCCCATCCATGTATGGGATTTTCCACTTGCATGTACGAGAATTTTACTCCAGAGTGTGGTAATTTTACCTTACCCGTAAAGAAAACGATGTTTCCCACACAAGTTTGCGAGTATTACCTTACATTTGTCAGGTAATTTTGCCATTATTGTTTTACAGTGTATGTTTGCGTGTGTGGGCGACATGACAAGATTTTCTGGGTATGCAGAACGTTGCCCAAGGTAGCGGCTTGTTTTGTGCCTTAAGTAACGCGAAATTTCTCGAGTTACCACGCCCAAGGCGAACAGGGTTCAATCTCCAGCAGGGTCACTCCCACATTTCGGAATCGTGCCCGGACGATGCCGCTGGTGGGCGCGTTTACTCGGACGTCTCCCGTTTCTCCCGCACTCGCATTCCGGAGCTGCTCCAGTCTCACCTCACTTCACGCTCATCGGCACCCGAGGCATCGACGTTAAGAGCCGCCCAGATCCTTCAGCTCTCCTCTCGCCTCCAACTACCGCGCGAGGTGGCGCTGTGGTTGGTTTACACGGCTCACTCGCACATGGGCTCGACTCCCAGCCACAATGTTTTCCATCGTTTACCGTAATCTCTCCAGGCAAATGATGGGGGTCTTTCTTCCTTATTCCCGGTTTTAAAAGCCATCGTTTCTGTCTCTGGCCCAGCTGTCGACGAGACCATGTATGTAAATTACACGCGATTCTCGCCCAAAGAAAAACCATTGAAAAATACCATCGCAAACATCATGTTTGCTCAGTGGTTGTCATTTTCGCACAAATATTGACGTAAGAGTCAGGATCGCTAGTTTGGGTCTGATCTCGGGCAGCTGCAGAACAAAATTAAAATTGTAAATGCATGGTGTATGGTAGCTGTTTGCCACCTTAAGCTTGAGAGTTTAAAATAAAGGGATAACTGTACGTTGAAATAACTGCCATACCGCCACATAAATAGGGCTACGGTGGCTGAGCGGTTAGCACGCTCGCCTCCCACGAAGGCGAACCGGGCTCAGTCCCCGGCCGGATCACCGGATTTTCACAAGTGGGAATCGTGCCGGACGATGCCGTTGGTCGGCGGGTTTTCTCGGGGATCTCCCGTATCACCCGCCCCTTCGTTCCGGCCCTGCTCCATACTGGCTTCAATCACCCTCATCGGCTCTCAAGACCTCGCTGTTAAGGGACGCCCAAATCTCTTCACTCAAACTCACCACATAAATTTCGACTGGAGTTTTTAATTAATTACGGTATTACTATTTCTTAACATTATCATGCTCCGACGCTGGTGCTATTTATTAACCGGGGGGGGGGGGGAACAAGAATGGTTTATTCAATTAACAAGTTTGTATACACGTGGATTCTTCAGAGCAAAGAAAAATAAGTAAAAACATACTGTAACTGAAAATCGATGTACGTCGCCAGCGTGAAAGCGCGCCGAAAAATTCTCGGTTTTAAACAAGGCATAACCAGAAGACTTTGTCCTCTGCAAGCTATGGCGAAGAGGAGGATAATTGCTAGGACCGTGCAACAAATCAGGGGGACTCGTTAATGTCGCACACCGTGAAGCCTAGCTGCTCGTCATTTACCATTTGGCAGAAACATCCCGGCTACACCTTTAACATAGTGTTTTGAGGGGGAGATAGAAATGCCTTCGGGCAAAACTGGCATTGTGTGAACGCGTGCCTGCAATCACACTCTGCCCAGCATTTCACCAAGCAACATCACTACCCCTACTTCGATATTGTCTGGTGTGCTAGTCACTCTCGAGGGAAGCATACTTATCTATTGCCTTAAGACGTATTACGCAAACTTTAACACTCATCTGCGAAATTCGGTTTACAATAATTTTAAAACTTTCTCTCGGTAATTATAGGTTAAACGTGAGGATGATATTACGTGTGCAGAAAGTATGAATAGTAGTTTATAATATTGCACTCCTTTCGAAACCTATAATGTAATACAATTTACGACACATCTATTTATTCTGTATCACTAACATTTGTGGGGAATATTTTTAGATAACTTACACACTTACAAACGTTTAACTGATACATAAAATATTTTTCTCCGATTTTTCAGATCATCGCAATTTTATAAGTAACAAGCTCCTGTTTGTGACATTTTGCTAAACAATACTAACAGAAATAACATTCTTACTATTCTGTACTTCAGAAAACATTAAACTGATTTCCACAAAATATTGCAGCGGAATAAGATTGTCAATAAATTGCTATTTTTCAAGATGGCAACACTTATAAAAAATTTTTTTTTGTAAAAAATATATATTTAAAATAAAATGACTAGAACCAGAGAATTTCAGTAGCTAGTGCACTACCACAGTCAATACGTTTGTAGATTGGCTTGTGTCCTGAGTGGAAGCAGCAGGCACCACAGAGTTCACGAATGCATTGACTGTACTACGTATCTAAGTGCATGGAGATTTTAAAGTTGACAACTCTGTCTGCTGTTTTGGGAGATACCGATGCACAATTAAATTGAAATCTATTTTTTTTTTTTAGGCTTCGTGGTACGGTGAAGCGTGAGTGTGGAGTGCGGCTACGAACACTTGCGATCTTCCTTCAGGCGTTTTTCTTCAGTTCGCGGGAGCCGCGGTGGTGTAGCTGATAGACTACTTGCCTCCCACCCAACCGGGTTCGACTCCCGGTTCGGATGTGGGAACTGTGTCGTACGATGCCAGTGGTCGGCGGGTTTTCTCGGGGATCCCTCGTTTTCCCCGTCCTTGCATTCCGGCGCTGCTGCACGCTCACCTCACTCCACTCTCATCGGCTCTCAAGACCTCGTTGTTAAGAGCCGCTCAAATCTCTCAATTCAACTTTGACAAGTTGCGTGTAATAGTAGTAGTGTTATGCCGATTCTGGCGCAATGTATTTTAAATGGCAACCGCAGGGGGTTGAGCGGGTGGAGACTACGGTCTTCGGCTCAATTCGGATGAGCTCAATAATCTTTGGATCGACTCGGAGGGATGCTCGGGAGCCGTCGACTAGGGTTTGCCGAACGTAACCGAGGGTCCTCGACAGTTGCGCCCACAAATTTTCTTCAATCATATATGTTTGCTTGTGGTAGTCATATTGGTTTTATAGGCATAGGGTATGCCAAATCATAAATCTATATTTATTATTCAGTTTAAATATTAATTTTTTTAAATTTAAAAATCGTTTATTTGTTTTTATATTGTGTCTAAATTATACATAGGGTATTGCAGAAACATGCAAAATTCTCTCGACTATATTTCCAGTCCTCCTCTTGAAGCCTAATTATTCACTACCTCGACTGTCTTTTTAGATATAAGTATGCTACTCAGATTTTTGTTTTAATGCATGTATATGTGAAGAAACCAAGCCTATCATACTAATAGTGACCACATGTCCGAGTATGTTGTATTCATGGTATGGCTCAACATCTACCAACAATTTTATATGCTTAATTGGTATTAATTTAAATGTCAATACTGCCAGGCCCCTAAGACTTGGAATGTACGAGGGCAGCTAGAACGATAATCATTCGTGCTCTTCTCAGACACCAATCTTTCGCAATCTTTCGCAATCAGCTCCGCAATCGCAATTGGCACCTCAATCAGCCTTATAATAGCAATCAGCACCACAATCGCAATCAGTAGAACAATCAGCACCACAGTCGCAATAAGCACCATAACTAGAACTATAATTGCAATCAACCCCACATTCAGCACCACAATCGAAATCAGCACCACAATCAGCGCTACAAGTACCACAATTAGCACCAGAATCACAATCAATACCTAAATCAGCACCATAATTGCAACCAGCACCACAACGAGGGGTCATTTAGGGGTCAGTCATTTGAGGGATCGGTCTGGCAGGAGTCAGTTGTCTGGTTTAAGTGTGTCCACCAGTTCAAGTTGAGCGAAGATATCACAAGGACGAAATATATTTTCATATTTTAAAAAATCAATATTTTAACAGGGCAGCTATGATATGTTAGCAACTAGCGAGTCGGTCACAATTGTTCTCAACTTGTCTGGTAGCATCTTTCCTGGGCTATTTATAATGTACATTGTTAGAAATTAAAGCTATTTTTTTCCCAGTGGCAACTTGTGTGCGACGTTATCTTCTTCCTGTAGATTGTTACAAAATTGACTTTGGTGTAAGGGGTTAAACATTTAAATTTTTTGCTACATTTTGTGTCACATTTGATGTGTCTGTATATAGCATGTTCAACATGATAACGATTTATACTAGAATTTTATGTTTCATGTGTGACATATTCTAAGCCTTATTAGCTCGTGATAGTGCAAGTCGTGGCTCCATAATCGCTGTAGCCTCACCTGTATACATTTGGGGCTCAGTTGGTAGGTTTGCAGTATTGCTGGCTGGAACCACAATATGGTACACAAATACATAATAACAGAATTATAGGCCTAGTGTTTTATATGCATTTATGTGCGATTTTTCAGGATCAGACTGGCAGGTGTAAACTGGTTTGAGCATTGCTTCAAAATTTGCATAAACAACAATTGGCAATTTATCTCCATTCTGATAATTTTGAAATTTTAACACGAGTCTTTGACCACTTTTTCTGTGCTGTGGCATCTCTATTCTTGCTGGGGCATGGGGATTACAATATTTGATACGTTCTTCCATGCACAGTTCGGCAGTCCACCCAGTGAGTCTTGGTAATTCGTGGTAATAGGTGAAACACCGCTTGCATATATGAATAGTCCTATGGTCGCTAGTCAACTGTGATTGTACCAGTCTTGAAAAATTCTTTATGTAGATTTAGAGGACATTTTCCTCAGTAGTTAAAAGCAGCAGGTCAAAATTATTTTCTTTTTCCTCATTAACCACTCGTACGTGCACCACCTTCTCTGCGTAGGTGAGCGAGTACACATTTACTGATATGGTAGGGTTGTTCTTTTCAAAGACTTTGATTTGATGCAGTGAAATGGGGAACTCAAGGCCTGTAAAATCAAATTTGGTTTCTAGGGCTTCCTAACGGCTGTTGAATATTTAGGGGTTCCAGGACTCTACGTATCTAGTAAGAAGTATCCACTTGAAACACATGTGACCGCTGTTATTTTTTGGGTTGAAGAAGACTTCTTTCCACTTAACTGATTCTGGCAGTTCGATGCATGATGAGGCACATATAGGTTCCAGCTTGGTGATTTTGGGCTGCAGGCATTTCACAGAGGTGAGGATCCTGCCACTTCCCTTCCACTGTTACTCCTCCTCTCGAAATATCTTTTCTATGCTGGCCGACCTAGCTGACTTTATGTCGCTGATATTGTAGAGTGGCACGTTCTTCATTTTAGAAGCCCTGTTGTCTGTTTCATGCCCACAAGACTCCAGCTTCCCATAAATACATTCTAAGAATAAATTGAATTTCAGAGCACCCTGATCTTTTATTATCTGTTCCAGTTGTCCCATAACCCGCATCTTCATATCCTCCAGTTAGCTGCAGCTGTCCATTGCCTGGCTTGAGGTGTTTATGTTGACAAGGGTCTTCATTACACCTCTGAAGGCTGTCTCTGCCACCACGAACCCAAACTTACTGGGTTCGCTGGCCCCAATGACTACTCCACAGCAGTGGTGGCAACTGTCCTCTGCCGAAATCAAACGAGATGGGATGGAGGCAGTAACATGTCACATCGCAGGAGGTGGGGTTGGGCTATTATATTTTAATACATGAGCTGTTAGTGTCCATCCTCGTAAATTCCCTTACACAATCCTCGCATTTATATGAATATTTATCTGGATTTAATTGGCAGCTTGTCTCGTGCCTTCATGCTGTACCTATCTCTATAAATGCTGCATTAGAGAATTAACATTGCGTTGATGTTGCCTCCCGTTGAACATTACCCGTTCACGACCTAAGATGTTTTTCGTAATTGTATTTCCGACTTGTAGTTGCCCTACACCTATCGCATTCCTGTTTATCCTCTTTCAGGTGATTATGCAGGCACTCGCGTTCATGGCGCAGCGCATTATAGACGGGATTAAAGGACAACCCACAAAACCTGCACACAAAAAGTGTAGGTGATGTAGTAGTTCTCGCCATAAAGAAGACGAAGCAGCGAAAGGAAGAAGTGGGATCTTGCGGTCCATTGCACTGCTGGAGATCACCAACCTGAAACACATGTAGGCAATAAGAATTAATTCTTATTTTAGTACGAAAAACATACAGTTTTGTTTGCATAGGCACATGAAATATTAGCTTGGAAAAAGTTCTTTATGATTTTTTTTTCATTAGCTAGAAATATATTTTCGCTTGACTGTGCAGAAGAAAATATTTGGTGGAAGCTAGAAACTTAATATCGCTTGACTATGCAGTACAAAATATTTTGGTGAATTTTATTTTTATTTTTTATAAATATATTTGCAGTAATTTGCATCTGCCTATAAGCAAAAGACCCTTTGATTACATTATCGTTCATACTTGGTATTTTGCTAGTATGGTACATGTCATGGTGCAGAAATTTTGGTTAAAACCAGCTCGTAAAAATATTTTCTTTGCCTTTCCAAATCAATCTGCCTTTTTTTTAAAGTTGTCTTGGCCAAGGACATTTTTTTATGAGTTATAATCGTATTTCGTCTCAAGCATGAGTCGGTTTTATTGGATACTGAGATCTGAGAGCGAGGAGGGGAGCCAATCAACTGCATTATACTTCTGGTGGCGAAATTATATATGTGAATAACATGAACTGGTAGCGGATTGGTACATAAGGAAATAGTTTGGATCACAGATACAGTTATTTTATTGGTCGATGGATCTATGGTGGTGGCGGGAAGGGAAAGGGACCAATGATGAGTTTAGGGGACGGGCAAAATGTGGTTTCGATTTTATTAACATATTCATGCAACAAGACAGGCAACTGTTTTCTTTCTTTGAAGGGGTAGTTAAGGAAGCTGAGGGAGGTGAAGGGGCTGTTGGGGTTGAGGGAGGTGTGGTTGGAGAAAGTGGTGAGAGGGGATGAGTGGGGTGTTGGTTAAAGGGAAGGGGGAGGGTGGTGGGGATGAGTGGGGTGTTGGTTAGTGGAATAGGGATGGGGAGGGAGTGAATGGGGTTCAGGGTAGATGGTGAGGGGGTCCTCCCACCCACTGCTCCTCGCACCCATGCACGTGCTGAAGGCACATATGTGTGCACGTGTACAGTTACCTGACACTGCACAGGTGAAATACTTTGAAGCACGTATGCTTGCATGTGTGGAGTTACCTGATGCCGCACAGGTGCAGACCTGTGAAAATGCTAACATTGCAATCCCCCCAACCCATTCCCGTCCACCCCTCCCCCTACACCGTAAAAGCCGCGACGAGCACCTGCGACCCTGACCTTGAATGCCATCGGTCATAACCGGATTCTTCCAAGTTTATTCTCATGGGATGTATATATCAAGGTCAGTTCCGGTATAGTTGGCTGGTAGGTCCACAAAATCCCTCCTCCTCTTCCTTACCCCACAATGGCATCTAGATGTAGGTCTGTTATGACAAGTGCATCGCAAGCCTGACCACATATTCTGGTGGTTAAAATTTCATAAATAGCAGAGCTGAATACCTCCTTTTTTTCGAACACCGAAGTATTAACAGTCGCATTTTTTTTCAAGGTTCTACCTGGAATGTACTATCACATTATACTAAACAGCTTTTAACAGTGAAAAGTATAATTTCAGGGGTGTCTGGACTACTGTACGTTTGATTTCGTGAAAAATTATCTAGATCGGAAGAATTCAAAAATGTCATACCTTCTCGTGTATGGAAAAGTACATATTTAATTTTGTAAACAAATATACACGTTGGCGATCGGCACTTAGCAGCGATCGTGATAGTCGAGCTAGTGGAGGTTTCTATGCAAACGGAAGTTTTTTTTCTAGGAAAATCAATAAATATCCGAGGTAGTGAGTCGAAATAATTTAAATAATTATTTTGGTTACAGGTTTTTGTGAGAGAGGAGGGGGTATAAATACGTTCCCCGATGAGTACCGAAGTGGCAGGGCGAAATTATTTTTAATCGTTTCTACACAATATTACTCGAAAAAAGTAGAAAAATGGAATTGTGATCCGCAGCGACACTCTAAACCGATATAATTATTAAAATGTCAAGGTGGCGCATCGATAACTTTTAATGTATTATCTGTGTTGTTTATTAAAATCCTCTTTTTTTTACTAATCTTTTTATTATTAAACTTATTTGTAAGGGTAAGGGTCGCTGGAATTACCGGTGGTGGGTTGGAAGCTGCGTGAGAGGAGATGAACGATGTCTAGTCGCATCGGTGACGTCATGGCATGCAGCTCCTGCCTCCTGTGCCAAATGCCAGTGTCCCCGAAGGAAGATGATCACACTACTAACATCAATGTAGAGGTGTTTTTTTCTTTCAGGCATTAAAAAAATCTTCAATAATGTATATTTCTTTTAATGTTTTCGGTTGTGTTTCCAGGTTACGTAATTCTTATAACTGCTCTTACCTGTGAGTTGTGTTTACTCTCAGTTTACACAAAATTAACGCCACTACAGTACTTTAGCATTCAATAAACTCGGGAATTTATTTTTCCCTTTACAGCTGTTTCGCTCAGAGTTTTCCCTTCCTGACAGCTTTATGGAAAATGCATAGTTAAGTCGCATTTCTTCGCCTTGTCACCGTAGCTGAGCGAAAGGAAGCATACATAAACAAGAAGTTAGGTCTATATAACTAATGAGCCTACTTTCCTTTACATGAATGCAAGTAATATTGATGAAGTTATTAGTATAGGGCTGGATGGTAGGTGGGTCTTCATATAGCAACAACATTAAAGGCTGTTCACGATAAAGTGAGTGCTTTTGAAATCAACCTTAGAAAAATGTCACTCTCCCTACGTGCTTATATTTCAATGCGCCCAGTAAAGTTGGTAACGATGGATGGGAAGTAGTTCCATATATTAACGTTGAATAAAAAATGTTAGGTAACCATTTCTGATAATTTAAATTATTTCTTTCGCTTTCTGTTTATTTTTTTAACTCATCGAAGTGTAAAAATGATCAGATTTGTTATATATCTACTTTTCAAATAATTTCACAGTTTCGCTTGACCGACGCATGAATAAAGTGACGAGGCACCCGAAAATGTTAATATTACATAAGGCGGAGGGATACACAACGTACATACAAGTAGATTTTAGGCAGGGCTTTCAAGAGTGCTCATTTGACCGTGAATAGCATATCGAGATGCAGCCAGAAACAAATGTAATACTAGGGAGACAATTACAAATGCACATGTGCCTTACCTGGCTTTAGAACACAGAACGTCTCACATTGTAGGCTGGCGTGCTACATACTACCTCATGTAGGCTGGCGTGCTACATACTACCTCATGTAGGCTGGCGTGCTACATACTACCTCATGTAGGTTAGAATTTGGAACATCAACTTCAATAGTAACAAGACTAAAGTTTTGGTGGACTGGGATTATCAAATTAAATAATTTACATGGACATAGTTTTGAAAACATGTGTGTGTCTCTTAAATGATGTAAGTTTTCAAGGCCTATGGTAAGACTACCTGTGTGTTGAATTTGGTGGTAATAGCTTGACCGTTTCCCGAGATATGGCGTAAAAGCTCCTGTTTCTCATTTGGTGCTATCAGAGAAACTATCCTAAACAGGCTCAGTATATGCATATCTGGTGCTCCTAATATATACTGAGATATGTCAAATTATATAATGGCTATGATACACTTATCTAAATAATTTATATTGCACCGTTTTGAAATAAGATGTCTGACCAACTTAAATTATGTAAGTTGATATTGCCCACTGTGCGAACAATTTCTGGGGATAAATTATGCATTTTACCACCTAGCACTTTATTTCAGAAAGGCTGCGAAATATGATCTGTACATGCACATTTGATGCATCTGGCAAATACTTTCAGTATGAGAACTTTATGTGAAATTGTTTAACATATTCAATAAAAATAATAAACTTCCCTAAATTATCTATACTGCAGCCATACTGTAGATAGAACCAAAAACTCTCTAAACATGACCAACTGTAGCATTACTATTGTGCTAAGAGTTTGGTAGAACAGGTTGAATGGTTTCGGACATGTGACAAAAAAGCACCACTTTCTCAAGTGGTGGCATCTTCGTTACTGGAGAACAAAACGGAGATTTACTGGCACCATTCTATGTTTGTCATATATACTGTTGGTTGTAATTGTTGATGCACGTGGTATACGGACATTATATATATATACACACACACACTAGCGGATCCGACAGACGTTGTCCTGTACACATGTCTTAAATCCGAAAATTTCAAACTTTTTTTTAATAAGTTGTAACAATCTGGACCGTTATTTTAACACAATAACAACACAAAGTTACGAAGTTCTCCTGAATCTGATCGCAGCGCCACTATCGGGACAAACTGGAAGTAAAATGAAATATTTTTGGATATTCGACACCGCGATCGCAGCGCTGTCTGCCGGATGCAATGTAAAACATTCCAAGATCAACAATAACTTATAAATAAAAAATTTATTAAAAAAAACATTTTGTAGTGGACCGAATTGTGACTCTAAACCATTCTCGAATCCACTTGAACACACACAAAAAATTTCATCAAAATCGGTCCAGCCGTTTAGGAGGAGTTCAGGGACATACACACGCACAGAAGAATTATTTATATATATATATATATATATATATATATATATATATATATATATATATATATATATATATATATATATATATATAAAGATTTAGATAGCCTGCAAAAGTATAAACTTTGGTGGGCGTGAGTTAATAAGCTTCATTTTTCATGTGGTGCTACCTCCTAAAAGGGCGGACAAATGAGTTTTTGTATTCGTTCATTAGATGCTTGCATGGATACTGTCAGCACACGAAGTTAAATTCGAACTGGTTACGCTGTCTCGTAGACATATCACGCTACGCTGAAATGTTTATATGGGCGTTATTTCGAAAACAACTGCTTCGCCATCTTAAAACGCAGCCTATTAACTTATATGGCCTACCACTGTATTAATTGTTTGCCTTTACTTATTAGTGTGACAGTCTCACAGAATGGGAGACAAAAAAAGCCCTGGGAAGACAATTTTATGATTGTAATAGGCACTGTCAGCATACAAAGTTAAGTTGAAATTTATTACTTGGTTTTATAGATATAACGTAGTATTCTAAATTATTTGTATGACCGCCATTTTGAAAATAATGATCTGCTCACTAAAATGTCAGTTTGCATGACTTGCCGAGTATTACTTGAGTGCCGTATTTGGTAGGTATCAGTTGATTGTTTTCCCGAAATATAACATTAAAACTTTGATTTCATGTAGTGCTATCTTACAAAATTGCGTACAAAAGGGGCTATATGTTGACGCATTTGATGATTGTAAGAGATCGTTTCAGTATTGCCGTTATGATCGAAATTGGACAAAGTTTGTGTACTGAAAATAAATTAAAAATATTTGTATAGCCACCATTTTGAAAATAAGGCGTCTTATTCGTTTAAATTGCATATGTAAACATAACCTAAAATATTATATACAACTGTTCGGATGCTAAACTTGGCATTAATGGGTTGTATAGTTACCGAGATATAACATAAAAGATTTATTTTTCATATTACACAATATTCCAAAATTGCCGGTTATTACTACAATCGCTATAAAATTCGTTTGTAATGCACTGTTAACGTATCTAATTTGTTTTAAACAGGTGAAATCGTTTCCGATATATAATGTGTAAGCTTTATTTCTCATTTAAAATATCTTCCAAAATGGCGGATTAAAACATTATGGGTTTCTTAATTCAATGCTTATGCCATGCACTATCAACGTACAAAATTTGGTTTAGTTGTATAATTGGTTCACGAGATTTATCATAGTGTCTTATATATTAAAATTACTGCCATTTTGAAAGTAAGTACCCCGAGTAATCGAAAACTATAAATGTTTTATGTCCTTGCCAAATACCAAATGTGGACCTAGTTTGGTTTAAATTCGGTAGTCGGGTTTAAAAGTTATTAGGGGGGACATACATTCCAGACAGACAAGCGGGTGATTACATCTGCCTACCTTTTCTTCAGAAAGTAGGCTAAATTCACAGTTTTTAATTTCTTTGAATTGTATAAACGAGACAACTAAAACTGAAGCACAGCAGATGAGTGATGCATCAAAATTTAAGTTTGCGGTAAACTGTTGAAGAGAACGCGTCATCTGGCGAACCTCTGCAGCCCCTACTTATACATTTTTCAGGACGATAGCGAGATAAGAATTTCCATTTTCACATTATGATCCAGACCAGGTTCGCGTAATTTGTAAAAAAAAGCACGGCATCTTGCGATTTAAAAAGTAGTTACGGAGGGAAAAGCAAATATGACTAGAGAAGAGCAACAATATTTAAAAAAAAAAAAAGTAGTTTACATATTATACATCACAGCGAATCACTGCAGCCGAAAAAAAAACTATTCGCAAATATAACGAGTTTTAATTATTATTTCCGATCAATTAGTTGACTGTAATGAAATATGGCAGTGATATCATTATTTAGTGTCGGAAAGTTTTTAAGCCAGCGTGACTACATTACTATCAAATTCGACTGAAATTTAATATCATGGTTATAAACATAATTATTTGCAGTTTAGATGGCTTAGATGTTGCAAATTACAGAGTTATTAAGATCTACGTAGCGTATTATTTAAAGAAATATAAACAGTCAGCATTCTAATATTTGTGGTATTTTAAATATCAATAATTTCTCTATATTACCGATATTAGAATATTAATCTATATTTGCGATTTCTGTTTTTGCAAATTAGTCATCAGCATTAAGAGCGCAGTCGACACTAACGATGCCAGTGCTATGTTAGCGATATTGTCGGTATAAGCAATTTTTGGCAATGTCGATATTTACAATACCATACTGAAAAATATTTGCGATAGTTTACTGTATACTCCCATTTATTTAAATATTAAAAATAATACATAATATTGTATCAACGTCGGAAGGTTAACATGTGTCGAAACCATACCGAAAATAGGAGCTCACACAGCTTTACTGTTTTCACACGTTCGGTTTGCTACCAGTAAAACTTTAAGTTCGATATAAGAATACAAATTCAGTGCCATTTCCTCTCTAAAACACAATCAAGAAGAAATTATGCTTAGACATTTCGTATTGTATCGTCAGATTTTTCGTCTCTCGTGGCTGTAAGAGTAATATAATAAGGCGCGTATGAACTGAGAGACCGAAAGTAAACGCTAAATCTGGGTGAAATATTAGCAAATAGTTTTTTTAGTATAATATGTGTTGGACGTTTGACAACGTAAATTTACTATGTAGGTTCGATGCATTTAACAGAATATATGTTATATATATATATCTTGGTTCTAAATTGTACTCATCATGCATGTGAATTATTTAGAAAACAGTTCCCAAACAGCAAGAATCATTGCAAGATGACGCTGATGTTCCTTTAAAAAAAAAAAAATCGTTTAATGGGCAAATAAGGCAAAGGAAACTTCTCTAGATTTGGTGAAGTACTCAATTTTATAATACAGTCAGTCACAGGTTGCAGTTACGGAAATAATTAAAATCCGTACCTTGTAGCGCCCGTTCTATAATAAGCGGTCAAATTAAGTTGCCTCCTTTAGACTCGTAATTTGTGAGCTACTATAGGCTGTTCACGGTAAACTGAACACTTTAGAAAGACCTGCTTAAGATGTAATTGCATACACGTTACATATTCTTCCACCATATATAAAATTAACATTGCCATGGGCCCATCACTTTATTCTTACGTCGGCCAAGTGGAACTGTGAAATTATTGGAAATGAAAAAAATTTTTACATGTGTGTTATTTTATACACTTATGTGTACTGGAAAATCCGAATGCAGTATTCAAAAATGTTCGCCTAACACTTTTTTCAACGTTTAGACATGGGACAATTTCCTCTCCGTCGTTACCAGCTATACTAGACGCCCATCAGTCAGGGTGTCCGTTAAACTATAAGCAGTTAGGGGTACTGACGTTTTTCAAAGGTTGATTTCAAAAGTGCTCATTTTATCGTGAATAGCCTAGGAATCTTTTACAAAAATAAGCAATGCGTTAGGCTGCCACACAAAAAAATATGGCAAAATGACATCTCACGTCTGATAATACCTTGATTTCTGGAAATATTTTTTCATTTATATTGCATAAGACAATAAACATAGTATAATATTTAGCTCTCTTGATGCCTAGTTACGTTATTCCGTTCAATGTGTCCATTACTTTAAACATTTAGAAGTATTTTTACTGTTCTCTATATATGTGAAGCAGCGTGAAGTCGATGTGAAAATAAATCAAAGCGGAAGCGGAGAAGTGTCGTGACGCAACGCCACACGGCATCTGACTGCACTTGTACGCTTCTCACCCCCACGCGGCAGGTGAAGGGGAGTCCCACGAACCCCCGCCCCCTCCCGCGAAACAGAACCGCCATGCCTTAGCGCCTTCCGCCCGAAGATATGGCAATTGTACGTGTTCCATATCGCCGGTTATTATTTTATACGGCCGGCACGTACGCCAGGGATGGACGCGCGCCCATGTTGTGGGCCGGAACATTGACACCGCCTCGGTGGTCTTGATGGTCGCGAGGGATGACTGCAGGAGGAGGCGTGGGGGTTTTGCGGAGAAGGGGATAAGGAGGCGTGGGGGTTTGGTGGAACATTCAGGGTCGGGTTCGCGTCTCCGAGAAATGGCGCCCGTCGTCGCCACTCCTCGATGAGACTGTTTCCAAGGTTAGCGCTCAGTTTCTGGATACACAGATGTACGTCGGCTCACGAGGGGAACCCTGTCACTCTTGTCGTAAGTTAAACGAGGGCAATGTTTGATGATTATAAATGTTCTCACGTACGGTTGATATGCAAGGATATGGTTGTCATATCTCAGGTAACCTTTGAAGTTTTAAAGTGGTCAACGGAAGGCCTCAGTGTTTACTGTCTCATTTAGGCAGTCACATTATTACGAAGCGTGTATAGTCAGAAACAATTTTTCTTGATTGATGTAGGTACATCTGCAATTAAGTAAAATTCTGAGAATGAAAACTGACAATAATTGTTTTTAATTTATTAAATGTACGTAAGAAAGCTGCATAATTATTTTGTGGAGAATATCGTGGTGGTATTTGAGTTCTACGTCGCACCCTCGATGCAGCCGATCGGAATAGAACACACGACTCACAGCTATGTATGAACCGGATGCGTGTAGACACATGTTAAATACGCCCAGTAGCTTGCAGTAAATACAGGTAAGTAGTATGATTTAGTAGGTTCTAGTGCAAGGGCTGAGGGCTGTAGAGAAGTGGAGATGACGGCATCCTGGATGACGTCACCGCCGTCATCTTGGGTTTTCCTGGACTTTGACGTCTTATGACGTTACAACGGCCGTTTTAATAAGAAGTTTCCGAAAATTCCCAAAAATATACCCTTTTTCATTCAAAGTTTTCTTTTTTACTCAAAAATTACATACGTTTTTCATACATTAATTTTCATCTCTTATGTCATTGCATCCATTTTGGCATGTCACATCTGATTATGTTTATTTCCAAAAAGAAAACTATTGTATTTCTTAAAATTATCGTCTCTCATCAATTTGCCTCGAGAACTCCATTTGGCTATGTGCCAAGTGGGGGATTGAGGGGTCATTCATCAACTTTAATTCTGTAGAACATAAATAAGTCAACCATTTAATTTAATTTTTTAACATTTTAAAAATTTAGAGACATAATTATACTGTGTGGCATGTCTGCGGATCCACATTTTTAAGAAAAAGTTTAATAGTAATACCTATGCATTAATGGTTTTTAAAATAATTACATATAAGATATTTTTATAAAAAGTAATAGTTTATATTTTTTCTTACCAACCATCATACATATGTATATGTACTGTTAAAAATGTTATTTCTTATTTGCAAAAAAAATTTTATAAAGTCACGTACATTTTTTATATTTAAAACCGATGTTAGCCATTATCTGTATTCTGATACTGCACTTATTTCCTAGAAACTTTCTACAAAGTTTTTAGGCACACACGTGTGTAAATAAAAGTTATGCATTAAATTTGTTGTTGTCCTTCGAAAAGTATATGTATATCAAGCGACACACTGCGCAGTATTCCTTTATGAAACGAATTACTCTTACGATGTCAGAAATAGTGGTTATGTGCCTGCAACCATGCCCGTATTGAATATGCCTATGTGTTTACGATTTCTTTTTTTAAATTTTATTATAGCCGTATCACATTTTCCGAGATTTAATATTTCCGAGTATCGCATTTACGTCGTTCAAGTACTGATTCAGCCAGCTGCACCACTCACTCACTCACTCACTCACTACTTTGTTCAATTCCTGGCGATGTCGCCCAGATTTTCGCTGTGAGAAAACCAGTGGACGTTGCCATCAGCTGGTGGGTTTTTTCGAGGCATTCCTATCCCCCCCACTCTTGCATTCCACCACTGCTCCATCTTCCGCTCATTTCACCCTCATCGGCGTTCAAGGTAGCACAATTTGGTTCCGACTCAAACCTCTCGCCACATCTCCACCCTATATCATATATTTTATAGGCATATACATATATGCATTTTTTTTTTTTTTTGGAAAAAGTAATTATCACGAGTAGGGTATTCCCGAATGAAATGTACATGTTACCTCTTTTTTCGGAACCCAGTGCTAATAGCATACGGCATACATGCGTAATACTTTTTTAGTACACTAAAACTTTTTTGGTAAGCATTGGAAGCGCGTGCTTCAACTGCAGGAGAATTAGAACATTTCCCAACAATCAGTTACCCAAAATAGAAAAAAGAAATATATCTTTCAAATACGCACAAGTGCACGCACGCAAATTCAAGCCATGTACTTGTCATCGAAACGCAAAGTTTACAACATGGCGATTCTGAAAGGAATTTCATTGAAATCCCAGATGCGTATATCAGAAATATTCGACAGCAAGAATCCCCTGTTTTTTTCCTTTCTAACCCGGATGTGAAATACAGTATGTTCACGAACTGGCAAAAGACGTGGCGTGCTCCACACTTGCTGCCAGCTCTCCCGCATATACATACACAAGTTTTTGCAATCGTTTGGCAAACAGGGTGCAAGCACTCATAACCTTTGTATCGTTACCAGGATAAAAAAAAAACAAACAAAACAAATTACTTCATATATTTTTATACTAATCAATGTTCACTCGCATTATTCACACGGACAGGTCATCGCATTTTTACTTGTAAACGCCGAAAAAATATCGTGTGACCGACCTACCTATTTTTTGTAACCAACTAAGACACAAGCTTTGTATGTATATATATATTCTGAAGTCAAGTCTAATAATTAACATAAAAAAAAATTCTGGTAATTTTCCTAAACCGTATGCCAGGCTGAAAATATGGGAATGTTTAGCATCGCTACTATACAGAGTTCTGAACTTCCCTATGCATTTGACTCTTTCCTGAACAACTGTAGGGACGTTAACATGCGTTTATTGGATAATAATTTACCATTCACGCTTTGTCACTGAACGTATACACTTGATATGGTAAATCTACAAATAATTCCTTAGAGTGAAGTAAAAAAATTTTTTTTTTTTTGACAAGTGATCCTCGCAGACGCAACGAGAACTTCCTCCCAATGACATCTGCTTTCGGCTATACTGTGATCAACATATTTACTATCACTGCTATTTCTCTCAGAGTGTTCTATATTTCTCTGAGTGTTCTATATTGAAACGTGCAATTTTTGCATTTGTCCGAAAGTAAATCATAGACCCAGTAAGGAAATTCCACAGAGTTCAAACCCCGTTCATATTTATCGTAATATTGTTCTTTTTCTAGCATGCCTGTTATATGGATTATTTTGACGAAATATCAAATAATCATTCATGTTTAAAATATGATAAAAGAAAATGTAGAACGAGTAAGCTCATGTGCAGTAATAACTTGATATTTTTTATATAACTTTGCTTGCCATAGAATGAACAACGAACCCAAGATTTCTCCGGAGTGATTCGGGATGAAGCAACAAAATCAGTACGAGCAGCCCAGAATTTAAACTCGGAAGTCCTGCCAGTACGACTTTCTATCGCGAGTTTTTTTTCTAGTGATTAGTTTTCGTTTGATTACAAGAGAAAGTGATTCACATGTAAAGAAATATTTTTTCTTAGGGAAAAATTATTTACTTGCGTACCGGAAACATTTATTTATTATGATAGGACCAGAAATTGAACTCGGGTCCTTCCGACTGCGAGCGACAATATGTTGGCACCGTGTCACCTGCCGCGTGCGTATTAAAATCGTCTTTAATTTTATTATAATTTGATTCATAAGCATATTAAGTTCACGTGCAACACTTTGTAAGTAGGCCTATCGCTTAAATTTTTTAAGCATTTTTAATTAATCTTATTAAAATGAGAAACGAATAAAAACAGTAAAACATTTTTTGATTAGACTTGCAGTGATGTACGTATTAAATAGTTATAGATTCCAAGAATTGTTAAATCAGTTAAATTTTCAGAATAAGTATAACCATACTGTCACTTGATGGATTAATATTTTGCTTGCTACGGAACAAACAGTTACTTTTTAAGTCAGTTCCAGTTTCGGGAAGTGTTTGCAAGTTTGTAAACAATCGGTTCTCCAATGTACAAGCACACAAACTCAGGTTTTATATTATTTTACAAACATTTCAAGTGTATTAATTTTTTACAATAAAAAACATATCTCAGCTTATTCAAGCCAACCCTCCCAATAGAAAATGTAAGTACGAAGACAGCATATAACAGGTTTTATCAGTACTTAATTTCATAGGCAGGGCGAGGAAGTAGGCATACATATATTTTGCAACAGTTCAAAATATGTTTGCTCTCAGCTGTGGATTATCACTCGGGGTCCAACCTGAGCCCTTGGAAACATTTCATATTCTTGACACATCTTGTGTGTAATGACTTCGAAACTATAGGCAATTCACGATTACTTCACACTTTTCTGAAACCCTGCTAAAGTTATACTTTTGGTTACCGATTACGTATCATTCCGCTACATGTGCACATAAACATTGCCACATGACATACGTTTTAACTGTCAAATGATTTACTTGCTGTTTTTAGGTGTTCAAAGAATTCTGTCATATCTCAAATACCATTCCGCACGAGTATTCAAAATTTAGGCCCATATTTAGGTAACTTTTATGAATTTTTAAGAATGTCTGTATTGACGATAATTCTTACGGTTGTTGTTTTATATTTTGCTATCCACGACATAGCACATTACACGTAATACACGTTAATATTTTGCCGCGACTCTGTTTATCCCTTTTACAATTGGGGGGGGGGGGGAAACTGTAGTATTTAACCTCTTGTTATTGATATATGTTGGGTTGTTTTTTTTTTTTTTTTAAGGATGGCTTCAGGTTGAATAAAGATAAAAACGAAGAAACAATCAGTTCAATGAAAAAACACAGTAAATTCAAGCACGCTATTCGCGACAAACAAAAAATTAGTGGTTAATATGCACACAAAGATGCCTACCGTAACTTTTATTCCGCTCATATTTTTATGCATTGGTACTTACTGTTTTGTAGGTTTGTTTTCATTATTTACTTTAATTTATCTGGCTGGGATTAGTATTTTGTTGGGATTGTGGCAAACATTCCTATCACAGAAACGTAAGCAGGTTACACAATTGTATTTCAAGCACCCACTGCAAATTTAACTCGTGATGAATAAAAATACGTGACTTGAAACTGTTTCTAGAGCGAAATTAATTTTACAGTTAAAAGGTAAACGTTTAGCAAGTCTAATATTTACAATAACATACAAACTGGTCCAACATGACGTAAAGACAATAATACTCTTTCCCACATAGCAGTCACGACACACATTGCAGTATATTTATTCCAACCTAGGAAAAACATATCTATCACAACATCGTAACTTGCCTAGGTAGGTTTAGAAATCACAACGTGTACAAACTTGATGTGGTCATTTTCACAAGAATAGAAATTAACGCTTCGTTCGTTCTCTTTTTTCCGTGAGCAATACGCCATGTCAATACATTGGTCGCCAGTCGCCACTTCTGCCAACTTCGTATTTGTAACCGTCCCACCATCACATCTAAATATATTATAATAATAAGTATTCAAACAATAAAATCTCGTTTCAGTTGTAAGTTATTAATTCAAAAATCATTATTTTTGCTGTAATAAGTATGAAATATTCTAAAATTGAAAAGTGTATAATTTATCATACTGCTACTAGTGGTGCAAAACATATATTAGTTTCCTCCTCGGACGGAAAAAATAGAAAGGCTATGTTGCGACAACTCCACAAGTTATAACTCAGGCAATCAAGTTTACAACACTTTATTATCACTCAACAGGTATCACAGTCGGTTTCACACTACGCAGGTAGGTAGAGTATAATATTTAGCACGAAGCTTAATTAAGAACAATTGAGCGAATACTAAGCTTACACAGCAATCTATCCAACACGAGTAAAATTCACGTAAAATCTCTCCATAATTACAGGAAGGATAACAAATAGTTCCTAAAATAGTATACAATGACTCAACTATTACTCATTAATGCATCTCTGCACCATAAGGTAAAGCTTAGTCATTCCGATGCCAGGCCTTCAGCGGCATGATGTCCAGAAAAATGCAGCGTGCCCATTAAAAAAACCTTAACTTTTCGATTAAAATTTTTAGTAATTGTCATTTCCTCTTTACATATGATCATTTCATTTACTTCTCAACACATTCTATGATATTAAAATATTTTCCTTGACGAGTGCGGGATTCGGGGTAAGTTGCTGATACAATCCAGTAATTTTAAACATATCCTGACACACATTATTACAAAGGAACATATAAATTCCAAAATATTATAACAAATAATTTTAAAACAGTGATTATTTAAAAACTATACCTTCAGAGGCTTGCGAACAAAATAGTTTTTGTTAATTTTTAATATATCTGACGAATGGTTGTAGAAATGAAAAAAAAATTTCAAAGCAAACACATGCTATGAGATACCACATGGCACATTTATTATCACGAAAGGTCATGCTAATAGTTAACACATGGTCTCAAAAAAATACGTAATTCATTCCATTAAGAGCTAGCTAACATCTTGGCTATTCAAAACACTTTCCAAAAGTTAGTCGGCAAAAATACATTATATTTATATCCTTATTGTGATGATGAGCCTTGTCTCGAAAACGTTGCCCGGCCGGAATAAATAAGATAATGGCCAGCTTACCGAAAAGACAAAGATTTCGTATGGGAATCAGCCCAGAAACATTTTTAAAATGCTTGCAACAAGTCTCCTCTGCGATATCATGCCGACATCTTTTCGGTGGTATCCATATGTTATACTAAAAAAAATTCAGCGGGCCGTTGTCTTTTTTCTAACGGCTTGCAATCTGTCTCAAAAAAGACATCACGCCGTTGTCAGCTGGCTATCTCCTGGCATTGAAACGACAGTTGCTGACAGTACAAGTATAGGGGGCCGACACTTTGCCGACACTTTGCCGACACTTTGCCGTCACTTTGCCGTCACTTTGCCGTCACTTTGCCGTCACTTTACCGACAGGCTGTGTTTGCTGGGAAGGAACAATAACAAACAGTGAAACACCTGAGCAGCAATGTAACCACAATAATTAAAATTCATCAAAACTCTCCACAAAGGCTGCTTGAGTGATAATTTATCATACCAATTATACACGATAATTATTATTCAAAACCTCTTTCCAACAGCCCAAACTCCCAACCATTTCAATTTACTTATTTTCTTGGCACGAGTACAACACCATTTAAAAGGGTAACAACTCCACTTGAACTTAGTATGATATATCCTCGAAAATATGTAATTAATTCCAACTTAACTTTGTATGGTGGCAGTTTGCAGTAGAAGTATCAAAGTGTCATTACACAGTTGGTTTTGACCACCATTGTGTGAGACAGCATCACATGAAAAAAAATAATGTTTTTCATATCTCCAGAAAAACTAACGCATTCCTACCAAATCTGACACAATGTAGCATTACGACAGACCATATTATAAAATGATATATTTTAAGTGAGCCAGACACTTATTTTCAAAATGGCACCCGTAAAAACATTTTAGCTTAGTATACCATATCTACGAAACTATATTCAACTTAAATTTTTATCTTGACAGTATATATTATAACTATCAAATAGGTATATACAGAGCCTCATTTATCCACCAATTTTGTAAGTTAGCTCCACATGCGAAAATAAACTCCTTACGTCATATTCGGGAAACAATCAACCGATTCCTACCAAATTATGCGAAGTAGTTACACTATGGTAGGTCATGTGAGTTTCTGTGTTTCAAGTGGGCCAGAATATTATTTTCATATTGGCGGCTATATAAGTATTTTATTTTAGTATACTATTTCTACGAAACTACGTGACCTATTGTAGCTTAAATTCAACTACAGGTAGTATCTATGAAAATCATCAAATGTGCTTAATACACAATCAAGTGCTCATTCCGTTCAATGCTGGAATTCACCCAAACACACTACTCGTTTACCAAACGAGACACTACTCCAAGAAGTCCACATATCAATTTACTCAATCTTAAATAATCTGAGTATATCCGTCATTTTAAAAATAAGGACGTGACAAACTTAAACATACCACCTTACATCTCCTGCCACAGTACTGCTTATTTTGCCAAATACGATAGGAATCAGTCAATTGTTTCTCGAGATATGACAAAAACTTTAGTTATTCACGTTGTGCTATCTTCAAAATGGCGCATAAAATTGGTTACTTGGCTTGTAAAAAATAAATAACTTTCAGAATACGAAATTTGTATGGAATTTGCTCAGTTGTATGGTTTATATGCTAAATAAGCCAAAAATATTTGTATGAGTGCCCTTTCGAAAATAAATGGCTCATTAAATTAAATTAAATAAATTTACGTGGCACATCATTGCAGTAGTATTAAGTGTCAAATATGGCAAGGATTGTTTTAGTAGTTTTGGAGATATAATGTGAAAGCTTTATTTTTCTTATGCGGCGCTTTCTTCCAAAATGACCGGCCAACAGGAATATCTATATCTAAATGCAATGCTTCTATGGGGCACTGTTAACACACAAAATCTGGTTTTAATTAGTTGAATGGTTCCCGAGATATGGCGTAACAATAAAAATCGTAACGTAACGTCTATTATGAAAGCAAGCACCCGGTGTTGTCTAAAACTATAAAAGTCGAAGTTCCATACCAAGTACTGGGCGTGAACCGAGTTTGGTGAAATTGGGTTCACGCATTAAAAAGATTTTGGGGGGGGGGGGGGAAGACACGCAGCCACACATACTGACACACAGAGGCTGTCCACGGTAAAATTGAGCACTTTTGAAAACCCTGCTTAGGTTGTTCTTGTATGCGCGATTGTGTATTCTTCCACCATATGTAAAATTTACATTGCCATGGGCCTGATCACTTTATCCATGCGTCGGTCGAGTGAAGTCGTGGCATTATTGGAAATGTCATTGTTTTAAAAATTGTAATAATTCTTACATACATTAAAGAAGTCAAAAAGCAGAATGAATAATTATAGTAATAAATATTTACCTAGCGCTTTTAATTCAACTTTCTTTTAAATATGGAACTACTTTCACTCGGTCGTTGTCAACTTTATTACGCTCACGCCAATCGACGTGTCCGTTAATATACTTGCAGGTCGGGGCAGTGAAATTTTTCAAATGTTGGCTTCAAAAGAGGTCACTTTACCGTGAACAGCCAATATATATATATATACACACACATACGCACGCGCTCACACGCGCGCGCGCGCACGCACACACAGGAAAACGATCTCGTAAGCCTTTCTTTTCTTCTGAACGTAGGTTACAAAAATGCTCGTTCTTTACCGTTATTTTATTATTTTAGCTGTTAAACCATGTATGTGTGAAAAATTTATTTATTTCTATTTGAAATATAGACTTCACAAAATTTCGAAAATATCCTATGGCATAGTTTCATACAACAATGAGCTTTCATTAGTTAATATTTTTTCACAAAAAAATTGTTCTGAATATTTTATTCATAAAAATAAAATACAAAAGTGTTCGATTTTGTCAGCGAAATAAGTTTCTCCGCCTCACTACGCGCGTTATTTACATTTGAAGTCCATGTCGTGAGTCTTAAAACCCGGTGCAAAGCATCCGCGTGTATTTGGAAACCGCTGCTAACCGGCTTTAAAAATACCTGTCCGTTATCAAATATGTTTTGGTATGAGGACATTTGGAATGCTGAGACCTCAGTTTAATGTTTGTGAAACACGCAACTTTATGTATTTTCCTCAAGTAGACCTTTCTTGAAAAACAGCTTAAACTCATCGACTGCGTAAAATAATAAATGATACTAAAAGTGATTATGAATAACTTAATGTCTTTAAAAAGCCTGCATGAAAAAACTTTGTGGTTTTTTTTTCCAAGCCTAGGGCATGAAATTCTATATATTTCTACAAGACGGATAGCTAGCTATTTTATTAATGTTGTGTTACTGTCTTTAATATATGCACGGGAGCAAGGTTATTAAGGAAACCTCCCAGTTTAAATATTAATACACGTATTCAGTACAACAAATTTAACTTGTCTCTGATTCGCAATCGTTCTCAAGTACATGTGATTAATCAGGTCTGAGAAAGCTTATTACTATCCAAATATTGAATTTTATAACCCACTGAAAACAGTTTATTGCTCATAAACAGTAGTCCCTCTTGTGGAGCAAGGAACGTTTACGAGCAATAATTTTGCCTTTCCTTTACGGGCATGACTTTACTGTTCGTTTACGAGCATGTTTAATGCCGATAAATGTTAAGAAACACAAAGCTAGTAGCTATCGTCTTACCCTACTTGTTTGCTTTACTGGAAAAGATTTTTTTTTATGGAAAATCATGCGGCTGTATAGAGATGTGCACGCGTGAATGTATGCGGTGCATATATGTCTGTGTAAACTTGTTTCTTTGATATTTTCCCAAAAAGTTATGGAAACCTTAGCAAGAGGGAATAACGACATTTTGTATTTTTCAATAAGATAACATGTCTTCGCAGTGATTTGACACTTCAAAGAAACAGTGCAGTAGATTTTGCTGAGTTTTGTGGACATGAATTACTTAAAGCACTAATATATATTTTACATAGTTAATAACATGGGGCGGCGGTGGCGCAGCGGCTAGGGCGCTCGCCTCCCACCACAGTGAGCCGGGCTCGATCCCCTGCGGTTCCCTCTCGCATGTAGGAATCGTGCTGTACGATGGCGCTTGCCGGCGGGATTTCTCGTGGTACTCCCTCTTCCCCCGCCCTTGCATTCCAGAGCCGCTCCATCCTAGGGGTCTCACTTCATGCCATGTCCAAGGATGATAGGAACCTACGGCTCCCAGCTGGAAAGCCCGTCACTCGGAGAGTGTTGCCTCGCCCTAGGTTCACTCCTCACTCGAGATTTTTTTATTTTTGTTTTTATAGTTATATAATTAACATTGCGTTAAATGTTACCATTTTTGTAAATCATAAATATATCGGAACAGTGATTCCTCAAAACTTCCTCGCAGAGTGCAGTTGACGAATTTGTTGAGTAATATTAAATGTCTTCAAGATAGCACTAACAACGTTTTAGTTTACATGTTTGCCATGATCTTACTTGTTCTTCATGCGAAGCGCCAATAATAGTATTATTTGGTGACGTATTGCTATTATTCGTGTGTATACTAGATGGTACATTTGGGATGTTGCAGTGTTTCATTATCGGATCCCAGACGAATTTCGTTGGCCTGGTATACCCTGCTTCACTTTTGGCAATGTAATTCTGTTATTATGTCTATACCGCCATGAGCACTGCAGTAAAAAACCTCCTTCATGTTTTACTTTGGTAATACCTCGCTAAAGCACTACTGTCCAGATACCATACAAGACTAGTCATACCACAAGGCCATTATCACTTTCCACGCCTTTCCCGTAAACTAACTTTTGTGTTAAAACTGGACTTTATCAACAGACGAAATAACAGTGCAAATATTGTAGTAATTTTATTTCGAAACGTTGGCTATCGTTATTGTTTAGTTGTGAGTACTGACGTTAGAACCAATGTGGCGTTGTAAGAAAAGTATTCAAGTGATAATTTGTAGCGGCAAACAACCCTTAGGTATTTGTTGTGTAAAAAATTAAGCCTTCACATTTATTTCTCAGGCGGTGAAGTCCGAAACAACCACCAATATCTTTAGTACTCATCTATTTTTAGAATTACTAGTGCACTTGCACACATGAAGACGTAAGATTTTCCCACACAAGATTGAGAAAAATTTTCAATTTTTTCCAGCCTGTGGGAAAATATCTATGCCACCAATAGTTATCTTTATTCTTTCGCCAATTTAACATAGAACACACAGACCAACATTTTTTAAAATTGTGTCTAGTAAAATTCTAACATCTACAATCATTCCTAAATAAAACTAACTATTCACAAGAGATAAATTAGAAAGAGATTTTTCGGCGTATTTAACTTGTTTGGAAAGAATATAGTTAATATGCAAAATTAACACATACGTTAATTTGAAATAAATTGTTGTATTTAATATTATTAAGTATGCTCCCAAAACTTAGCAAAATTGAATTTAAAATTATAGTAATTATAATGTGTGCTGAATTAATACACGTTTGTATACATTAATATTAAAACTAATTTAAAATGTTCTTTTGTGTTTTACCGATATCTCGTAAATACTGAGCATGTAATTTCCACTACAGGCAGACATCGACAAAGATAAAAAGTACAGAGTAGAGAACAATATGACACAAATATGAAGTTGTTAAGTAATTTTATCGTTTCTTATTTTGAAGTAGCAAAGTGTTTCAAACAGAGATGCGAAGAATGTAACAGACTCTGAGGCAAATTATGCGATTGCAATTAAACCCTTTAGACTGATAGAAAACATTAGAGTTATAAGGGGTGTTTTAAATATTTTGCCAGGTCCTGCCTTTTTTTCTTCTTAAAGGAACGATGTATTGTGAAAGATACATTTATGGTTGTTTTACAAAGCGTTTGAGTGTCTGGAGCTATATGGTAATGCGTTTCCGAGTCACAGAAGGATGTTCCATGCCAGTATTTGATTCCGAGTCACAGAAGGATGTTCCATGCCAGTATTTGCTTCACTATTAGGCACAAGAGCGTTGAGCAGCTGTGTTGTGTTCTAGCCCACGGCGTGCAACTAATGGACTTTACACAAATAAGTAACTTACCCTATCACAAAATGTAAAACATCGGAGTTCTTTGTACACGTTTCTATAGATAGGAGTTAATCTTTCCAGCCAGGAATACTCCTTACCGTGTTATAGGCTGTTCACGGTACAGTGAGCACTTTTTAAGGCCCTTCCACCCGCCATTAGCCACTAATAAGTATGTTTCATTGCAGACACAGACATTACCTTTTGAAAGTGGTAAAAGTACATACTGTATTTATCAGCCACGTGGCAATGTTGATATTAAAAAGTGGCTGAGAGACAAAAATTAGCCCCAAGGAAAAATTTGGAAGGGCCTTAAAAAGTGCTCACTTTACCGTGAATAGCCTATAATAAATTGTGCGTGTTTTGCATTGTTCCTGCGTTAATCTTCAGTGTTATGTCAGTTGTAGTTTGAGAGTACGGTGCTGGACACATATTTGTGACGCAGTGCCCTCTCTAGTATAAAGTAGGTGTCATCTCCTCGGTGTGTTCTTTCCTCGTGTGGTCACGAAGGGCAACAAAGCAACAGCAACTGGACGCCCCTGGCGGCGGGCTGCGTAACCAGCAGCCGGCAACATCCCTGAGAACAATAAGCTGCACAAGACGCTCGCTCGCATTACATTTTATGTGGCGGCAGGATGAGGATGTGTTGCTTTATTCCATCCGCGGGGGCCGGGATTCACAAATAACTCCGCCAGCACGAACCGGAATTAAATTGTCCCCGTCTCCGGTTACGACGCAGACGTGCGAAGCACACTGCCGGGCGGAGAATCTGAGCCACCCGCGTGGAACCTGCGCGCGCTCCGAGCAACAAATATTCATCTCAGGGGGCCTATTCGTTGCTATTTTAGAGACATTTCCCCGATATCTTTCTGCAGTGATGTACCTTCCGTAAAAACTTACCTTGTACCATCTGTTTTGCTTAACAATAATATCTTCTTTAAAAATCCATTATACCTTCGTTCTCACGCTATATGCTAAGCATTTTTAAGCATTTTGTCGTCTACTATAGATCTACGCAAACATTAAGGAAGTCTCTGAGATAGTTCAACGGGTGATATGCTTGGCACCATTTATGACTGTCTTCCTGTCCCACTTAGAGAGTATGATTAAGCTTTTCAAAAATTAAGCTCCTTTTTTTTTTTTTTTTTTTTTTTTTTTTTAGAACTATGGTGTAGCTAACATTATTTGCAAACATTATCATTAATAATCTCTGTAATTAAAGGTTAACCGTGCTTAATATTTTTCCAAGGCTTTCAGTATAAATTTACCCACCTCCCATCTATAACCCGAATCGGGGGCAAAACACGCTAATTTGAGAGAGTAAATTATTTGGGACTTTTCTGCTATTGTTTAGAGTAGAGCATAGAGCTCAGTTCATAAAAAGGAATATAACACTAGTTTATACCTAAGGATGAGCTTACTAACACGAGGGAATTTTTCATCTGAAATTAGCATGTGCAGCATTTTAAAAATGCACAGCGAAAATACCGCGTCTTTTATAGCTCTGGTTGACCATATGTCGTCAGCTGTTAGGGTGTTTGGAATCATCGTGGAAGTTGTTTTATTTAAAACTACATTTTTCATTTACTTAGATTTTGTTTGCTAGCGTTCTTCAGAGATTGTGTCGAAGTTTGCCAACAAACACAGAACGAGGCCTTTGTCTCAACTGCTTCCTGAATGTAGGTGTTTTAAGTTGGAAAACAGCTGAGACCCCACCAATGATGTCAAAAAGGAATTTGGGTTGATTTCAGTAAAAAGGTTTGAAATACTCGTTGCCTTGTTTTTTATATTGTAAATTCAAATAATTTATATAGCTTTTCCCCCAATATCACAATAAATAAAATTAATATAAAAAATTCCCACTAATTACATTTGATATAAAATGTTGGTATCAAAAATAATTCTGTTTAAAACTTCCTCCAAAATTTACATTTTTACAAAATTTCATCTCTTTCCAGCTATATGCAGGTTACATTAAATATTTTTCTTTAAAGCAAACTTAACAAAAATGGCAGCAAGCGCCCCCCCCCCCCCTTTTTAAAATGTTGACGGAACAGCAGTTCCTGCCCAAGTGAAAACCCTGTGCTGTCTCCCCGAACCTGGGCGAGACACTCCTATTTATATTTTATTTTGAAACCATCAAGAACAATACAAAATAATCTTCACTCCGTCGATATCCGGAAGTCCTGGAAGGGCACCCTGGTGGTGCGTGACCGGCTGGCGTCACGTGGTCAAGGTGACGTACGAGGGAGGGGAAGGCAGTCATAGATTTCGTGTGCGGCAGAGGCCCCACAGCGCCAATACTTGCAGGCCCGCCCAGCGGACGTGAGGCGTGGAGCTCGTCAAACACACCCCCGTCGCAGCGAAGGTAAGCCGTCCCAAACGGCCAACATTTTCTCAACTTAATATGGCACTGTCGGTTATAGCTTTCGTTCGATGTGCAGGGATAGCCGTCACATCCCTCCTCCCCTGAAGAAGACCCACGAAGTCGGTGTCGCACATGCGTCTAGAACTTAAGGCGTAGGCTGGCCGAGCCATTACCTCAGGCTCCTTTCCGCATGGGACACGGGTCACGTTGTTAACAGCGACCATAAACCAGATAAGCACCAGGGCCCACTCGACGAACACGTAGAACAAAATAATAACTCTTTTTCAAATTTAACTTTGGGTAGGCTTGCTTCAATTTTGAACCATTTATCCATTTACATATAAAATCTCTAATACTTCACCTATTATATACACACGTATACCTTTAAATATTTATGACTTTACATATTCGTACATTTTAACTCATGTACTCATTTTACTTGACATATTTGTACACGATTTTACTATGTACTCATTTAACTTTTTAGTAGAGTATACTTGCTTACAAAGAGTTAATACCATCTCTTTCAAATTCCCCTTAAAAACACACTGGAAAACTAAAATATCGTTATAAAAATACAATAATCTGAACATTTTAGGATGTTTAATAAAACAGTCTGACATCCTTCAATGAAGACAGTGAGAATTTCACAAAAGGGAAGGGCGGAGCACAGCCCTCTTATGTTGTGGGTGCGTTATATCATTTACATTGGGAGATATGGACCCTTTCGTATTCGTTGGGAGAATGAGGATCTTCAATCAATACTGTCATGGGCGAAAGGAACCTCACTATTTGAAACGGCTCTCGCCATTTCACCGCCAACTTAGCACTAAAATAATCAATTTTTGAACTGAGGTGGTGAACCTCGACTAAAATTAAATCACCAGGTTTCAAAGTTACATCTTTGTAAACTACGTTACTTATTTTTCCCCCATTTTCTGGTGATACATAATTTGCGTGTCACCTCCGTCGATATTTCTTCCAGTTTTTTTTATTATTCACATTTTCCAAACAAATACCGTGGAGTGACCACACATTTATTAAAGTGTGAGTTAATCTTCGCCCAAACAACACTTAAGCTGGTGCATACTAGTGTGCACTATGAATCAAATTATTGAAACACAAGAACAGTAGGTATAATACGTCATCCCAGTAACATTGTGTATCTGAATGAAAACTTCGTAAGGAAATCTTAATGCTACGATCAACACGTTCTACTAAATTTGCCTGTGGATCATACGGGGCAGTTTGAACCATTTTTACTCCCCATAAAAAATTCAAATCTCTGAATTCTTGCGAGAAAAAAAAACGTAGCGTTATCTGTTACTACATAAACGGGTGCGCCAATAACAATATAAAACTGTTGCATTATAACTTTACAGATTTCAACTGCCTCTATGGTGTGTGACGGGGAAAAAAAGACAAAATTTACAGAAACTATCTATTATTACTAGGACATAGACATAACCCGATGTACTCCGGGACAACGGGACCATGACGTCTAAATACACACGTTCCCAAGGATGCGTGGCTACCGTACCCGCATACTGACCTTTTGGTTTTTGGGTTTAGCGTGTTGGTATACGTCACAACCCTTTACCCAGTTTTAGGTCGGTGCGAACTCCCGGCCACGTAAAAATTTCTAGCGCGCGACAGATGGTTTTATCACGCCCTATGTCTCCTCCGTAATAAGATTCGCGGTAATGTTTAAACACCATCGCCCTCAAATGTTCAGGTTCAAAAACTCTTAATTTTCCTCGTCTCATCCATTCACCTAGAAAACCTTTATGGATAACATGCCGCGAAGTTCCATTCTTAATTTCAGACAAAATCTGCTTACATTTCTAATCAGTATTTTGGTATTCTTTAATGTCAGTAAACACACTTGGGAATTTTTGTAACGTATTCAATGCTGAAACGTCTGTGTTTCCTGCTGCTGGCCTTGACAGCTGACTATCGGCGCTCGCTACACTCTCTACAAGTGCCCCATTCTTCACCTGCTTGTCGCCTTGCTCAAACTCTTCGGCGCAATACATGCGCGACAACACGTCTGCTACCGGATTATCGACCCCGCGAATGTGTTGCACATTAAATTTGAAACAGGCTAATCTTACCAGCCAATCTGCTTACAGGCTTTTGCGATTTTAATAACCAGCTGAGAGCTTGGTTGTTCTTGTACAACGTGAACGGTGCGTGATACAAATAATCTGCAAACTTTTCCACAGCCCAAATACAGCTTAAGCATTCTTTTTCATTAATAGTAAATGTACGTTCTGCTTGAGTCAATAATTTACTGGCGTACGCTATCGGTACAAAATGACCAGATATCTTCTGATTTAAACATGCTCCTATTGCTACAGAACTAGCATCGTAGTGCAAAAAAAAAATCTCTTCGGGAAAATTCGGTAAATGCAAAACGGGAGGGTTTGCTAACAATTTTCAATTTTTGAAAAGCATTTTCCTAGTTTTCATTCCACTGAAACGGCACGTGTTTTTTTTTTTTTTTTTTTTTTTTTTTTTTTTTTTTTTTTTTTTTTTTTTTTTTTTTTTTTTTTTTCGGCGCGGCAAGATCGGAAAAACTTGGAATAAACTTACTATAAAATGCTACCATACCTAAAAATCTGTTCACTCCTCTTACATTTTTAGGCTGCCGAAAATTTACGACTGCTTTTATCTTTTCCGGATCTGTTTGGAAACTCCCCCCTCAAATTATAAATCCCAAATAACGTACGTGTTGTTATGCCCAACTTATCTTTTCCGGTTTCTACCATCAGCCCGGTTTTACGCAACCCGTCAAATACTATCCGCAAGAGTTGAAGATGTTCCTCTGGCGTATTACTGTATCTGCACACGTCATCTATGTACGTGAATACAAACTCATACAGATACTTTCCTAATACGTGAGTTAACACTCTAGACATACACTGGGGTCCGGAATTTACTCCCATTGGTAAACGAGTCCACTGATACAAACCCCACGGCGTAGAAAAAGCTAACAGTGCCCTTCTATTGGGATGTAGCTCACACTGTGAGAATGCTGAATTTAAATCCAAAATAGTGAAATACTTTGCCTTGTGCAAATGCTGAAATATCGTTGCCATGACGGGTACCGGATAGGAATCTCCATACAATTTTTTATTTATTTTCCTATAATCGCAGATATTTCTAAACTGTCTCGGAGTTTTCTTGCGAATTAGAAAAGACGCGCTTGCGTGCGGACTTGTGGAATTTTCTACGATTCCCTTCTCTTGGAATTCAGTCATCATATTTTTAAATACTTTAATATTGGGCGCTGACAAACGATACGGCATGCACACTACGGGCTCATTATCTTTAGGTTTTAACTCTACTGGAATCTCTTTACACTGCCCTAACTTTGACGTAAGCACATCTTTATATTCCATGTTAAGCTGTTCTGACGCTTCCGCTACCTCTTCAGAATGATGAAGCAACTGCATTTTACGGAAATGAGAAGGTTTTACTTGCAAATTTACTACGGTTTCGGGGAAAAAACTAAACCATAATTCCTTCTTTGCTACGTCAACGCATGCGCGCATACTACCAAAAAAATCGATACCTAAAATCACGTCATGCGACAGATCTTCAAAAACATGGAACGCTACTTTCCACGAAAAATTCTCCATTTTTAATTTCATCACAGCTATTATGTTTGACGTCATCAAACCTCCTTCGGCTAAGAAAAATACCACTGACTCTCCCCGTTTTAACTGCACAGTTCCAAGCGGCGCGTCCCGCATGATTTTATTCAAGGTCTCTTGCCTTATAAGAGTCGCTGAAGCACCCGAGTCAACCAAGCCTGACATCGTTAAGTTTGCAATCACTAGCTGCACGTACAGCAGACCAATTTTGTTACATATATTTGTGTTAGTCACGGTGCTTATTCTTGCAGGTTTTCCCTTTAACGGACAATTAGATTTAAAGTGCCCAGGATTACCGCATCTGAAACAGATAATTTCTTTTAGGGTTTTACGACCTTCAGACTTAGAAACACTTTCTGAACTTACTTTTACGTCTGACTGGCCCCCCGTTTTCGAGCGGCTTTTCTTTCCCTCCACTATTCGATTTCTTATAGAAACATTTTTCCGTCGGATGATTATTCCTTAAACAAATTTCACTTTTTTTTTTAATTTTTATTCTTGCACAGAATTTCCTTCGCCTTTTTGCGTTTTGTAAAAGCATTTAGCCATCGGATGATTGGTACGAGAACAGATTTGGCTTTCCCTTTTAGGGGTTACTACTGTAGGGTCTCTTTGCTTACAATAACCAATCGTTAATTCCACCTGAATTACTAAAGCTAATAATTCATTTAACGTTTTTGGCTTTGAAGCAAATATAAAATATTTACTATTTTCCGGCAAAAGATCTCAAAACAGTATTTCCACCTAATCCGCTTCCGCACACGGCAAACCTAACACTTCTACCCATCTAATAGTCTCACTGACAAACTACTGCATTGACTCATTGGGATTTTGCAAACTTCCCAATACTTTCATACGTTGGTGCGCTATAGCTACTGATAAACCCGTCTGTCTGAACATTGCCTGACTAAATTCACTAGATGGCATACATTCATTTATCGCCTGCCCCACTACATTTTGCAAAGGCCCTGGCACTTTGCGAGATCCCGCTTTTGTTTTCCGCTATAATGTTCAAATATTTAAAGATGCAATTCTAGCCATTTGCACCAAGATATTTACTACTAACTTTAAATTCAGGCTGCGTGCTGGATCTATACTACCCACCAAATGAGGTGGCAAATGTTTTACATTTCTAACGACGCTAACTGCTCCGGACTTGCCCGCTTGTTAAGCAGCTACGTCACCTTTCTCGACTAGCTCCCTCATATGTCGACGGAGGATATCTATTCCGTCGTCCGGACTGAACGACACCTCGGCGTCGGTCAAACTTTTCTGGAGAGACTCCTTTGTGAGGCACTGGGTCCACGATGTACGGATACCTGTAGAAGTCACTTTGCAGATGAGTTGATGCACCACTACTAATAAGTCACTCTTGCGACCACCGGGACAAAAATTCAAGGTGTTTTTTTTTTTTTTTTTTTTTTTTTTTTTTTTTACAAGATTCCTAACTTTACTTTCACTTCTAACGTCTCTGCATTGAGGAAGCAGAGTTGCACAGATTTCTCTATTCTGTATGTGACGGTGTTTGCTAACACATACAGGACGAGGTACTTGTCTCAACTGCTTCCTTAATGTAGGTGTCTTAAGTTGGAAAACAGCTGAGAGCCCTCCAATGATGTCAAAAAAGGGATTTGAGTTGGTTCCAGCGAAAAGGTTTGAAATATTCGTTACCTTGGTTTTTTTTGTAAGTTAAAATCATTTACATCGTTTTCCCCCAATATCACAATAAATAAACTTTATATAAATATAAATTTCCCACCGATTATATTTGATATAAAAAGTTAGTATCAAAAATAATTCTGTTTAATACTTCCCCCAAAATTTACATTTTTACAAAATTACATCTCTTTCCAGCTATATGTAGATTATATTTAATATTTTCCTTTAAAGCATACTTAACGAAAATGGCAGCAGCCCCCCCCCCCCCCACCGCCCTTTTAAAATGTTGACGGAACAGCAGTTCCTGCCCAAGTAAAAACCCTGTGCTTTCTCCTCGAAACTGGGCGAGACACTCCTATTTATATTTTATTTTGAAACCATCGAGAACAATACAAAATGATCTTCACTTCGTCGATATCCGGAAGTCCTGGAAGGGCACCCAGGCTGGTTGGCGTCACGTGATCAAGGTGACGTACGAGGGAGGGGGAAGGCAGTCATAGATTTCGTCGGCGGCAGCGGCCACGCGGCGCCAATACTTGCAGACCAGCAGGCCCGCCCAGCGGAAGTGAGGCGTGGAGCTCGTTACACACCCACGTTCGATGTACAGGGATAGCGGTCACAAAATTTATACGAGAAAATCAAAAGGCAAATTTTTTGGTAACGTAGTTTATTATTACCAATGACCGAGGGTGAATCACATACGAAATAAAGTTTTTGCATTGTTATTAAGAGTACTGTGACATCATAATCCACGGAAAAAAACAGTAATTTTACCATAAGTTTAATCAAATGACAGTAGTAAACAAAAATACCTGTTTTCCTATAATATGCTTAATAGTCATTATTTGAGATATTTACTATTTTTTTTATATTTAAATGATACCCAAATAAAATATATTTGATGATACACATGTTGATAGCATTTTATTGAGTAGCTACTTGCCGATTTTTTTCTGACCGTTAGTGAATTAAATTCGTCCACAGAGGGTATGTGTGTTTTTGTGCTGCAACATAAACAGAAATGTTTCCGTATTGTTCGACGCAAGTCTTCAAAATGAAACACTTTTACCATGTTCAGAAATACTTTTTTACAAACTCTTTCATACAACTGTGTTTCGATATATAGATTATTTATTTTTCAGTAAAATTAAAATAGCAAATTTATGATTTCGACACGTACTTCGGGAAAATATATAAACAAATAAAAATAAGATGGACATAAGAAAATAAATAATTTTATATAGTTTCACCGATTTTAAAAGTATAAGATATTAATTTAAAATAAATATGCAAACTTGTATTTTTGGATATGCTTTTTCAAATCACTTTACAGGTCGCATAAAACACACAAATAACAGAAAACAAGCAAAGATCAACTAAGATGAGTTTTAAAGTTACAGATTACATGTCTTTTATGACCTAAATTTGCTGGCCACGGTGACCTTGCTTAAAATATCGTAACAATCTTCAAAGACCATCTCGTATTATTGCATAAGAAGCATTGTAACAACACGCAAGAGAGAGTGTGTTTATACAGTAGCAAAATCGTTGGGATGTAAGTGAAGAGATTTGGGCGGCTTTTAACATAAAGGTCTTGAGAGCTGATAAGGGTGAAATGAGATGAGTATGGAGCTGCACCGGAATGCAGGGGCGGGGGAAACGGGAGATTCCCGAGAAAACCCGCCGGCCAGTGGCATCGTCCGGAACCATTCCCACATGCAAAAGTCCGGGAGCAACCCCGCCAGGAATCGAACCCGGTTGGCCTAGATGGAAGGTGGGTAGTCTAACCACTAAACCACCGCGGCCCCCTAGTTGGAACGTGATGGATCTTTCATCTCTCCGATTGTTATGGTTTGTACCACAGGTTACATAGCGAGAATTTAATGAGTGAATAGTTTTTTTTAAGGCTAGTGCACAAGAGTGTGTAACATTTCAGTATGAATAAAAGCCCGAAATTCTGTTCTCGAATTTTGTTTAGTTCTCCTTCTGCAGCAAATCTGACAAAAAAAAAATTACCATTTACATGATCAAGAATGAAATTTAAAAAAATGTCGCAGCTATTGTTGTTGAACTGCTGGCTTAGAAAATTACGAAGGAGGCGAACACGTGGTTGCCTACACACGTATGGCTACGTAAGTGGGTGGAAATAATTCTATAGAGGACAACGTTTCGTCCGAGAAAGTTAAAGAAGCAAAGCCACGGGTTCTCCCCATGCTCGTTAAACTTCTTTACTACTTAATTAGTTAGAAACTTCTCAATTTCAATCACGCATCTATACTTGACGGTGGTTGTATATGTTATTTTCAAGGAAAACGTTCGACGCAATTTCTGTCGTTACCTGCTCTCCGATTGGCTGTCGTCTGACGACGCCACAGTTCTCCTCCAACCAGCAATGGCCAGACGAGAGCCAACCAGGATGCTTTTCTTTCGTTCACGTGATTTACAACATGCAATGCTTGCTACCTTCTAGTGAATAAATGAACAATAACAATAATTTCTATATCAACAAACTCGTGACATAACCACACGTACACTGCACTTCGCTTGAATCATATAATAAATCATAATTTGAAAATGTTCTTAATTAATCGTCACTACAACCAACTATTCTGAAACTAGAGGTAAATATAATAATAAATATAACACCTGAAAATCGCAACTTACGCTCGTTATAATATCTTGCATATAATAAATAGGGCTATGCATTTACATAATTGCTTATCGTAATTGCACGGTTGTGTATTATTTTATGCCAGTTATGCAGGCTGGTATTTAATTTTTACATTCATAAATACTGTAATGCTAAAAAAAAATGCTGTTGAGCAACAGGATAATGAATCATAGGCCTATAATTGAACTCGTGCCAGCTCTTGTTATTAAATGACGAACCCTGCTACTGTTAAAAAAAAATAATAATAATTCCGTCTCGTCACGTTTGTGATAACGTGAACAGAATTGTGCATTCTTCGCCCTTCGCAAGAACACCAGGATTCCCCGCATGGCAGCAGGCGGGTCCGCTTGGCCTCGCCATGCTCATTGGTTCCCTTCCCCTCCGGCACGGCGGCTGAAACGCACACATATCTGGAATGCGCACACAAGTCCCCGAGTAGTCGCGCCCAATTTGCGATGGCTAGAATATCGTATCTGCAGCCACCTCCGACCGATCCCTTCCCCGCGCTCCTCAAGCCCGATTCTCCCGAAATGCCCTTTTTCCCGCGGGCGATAATTCCGGGCCAAACTTGCGCCGCTCTTTTGTCAGTTGGAAGAGGGAAATTCTTCCCCCCCCCCACCCCCACCGCGGGCGGGAAATTCCCCAAACCACATGCAAACAATAGCAATAACTCAAGTGACGCATGACTTATTAATCGCGGAAAATACAGACAAAAGGCAATCGGAGACGAGAAGGAAAACCAACCCCCCTCACCCCGACCCTGTGGAAAACCATCTCCAATTCCTTCAGCGTTTGGGGGATTGGGGGGGAGGGGATTGCGAGGGGGCAGAACCAGAGGTGAGGGTGGTTGGGAAATCGAGAATAATTGCTCCGTTCGAAATTTGTTTTAGCGGGAAAACTTCCCTCCTCTCGGGATGGTTCTGAATGAATAATCGCGAAGGAAATTATCGCAGAGTTTGACCTTTAAATGAAACGCGGTAGAATGATGATCTCTGGCGGAGGCTGTGTGTGGAGCGCGGCCCTCCATTGTCTGGAGGAGGCTGGAATCTTGGGAGAAGTCATCGTCGCTAACGAGGCCACACATTAGGCCTTCACTCCCTCGGTTCCTCTCTCATCCCTCCCACCCTCAGGATGGTGGCACAGTGTGTGACGGCTGGCTCCCAGGGGCTGCCAACTGGCGGCGAGAACACGCACACACACCCCCGGAGCTTGCTTCCTACGCCAACGCACACTCCACGCGATACTTTGAACACGCTGAATATCCATTTACAGATTGCTTCACCCTAGAGGTTTCGTTTTTGGCCTTTTACTCTCTAGGTAAAAATAACCTCAACAGTTTTTTTTCCTTATATCTTGATAGAATTCGAAAGAAACCTAATACATTTTGCGAACACTCAACCCATTTTGCAATCCACAAACGGGACATACTAACCAGTGTAATTAAAACTAAAATGTGATTTCTGTTGTTGAAACACTGGCTTTCTGTCACGTCATCTTGACTGTTGTCAAAGAAAAAAATATGTTCGAAGCCCTAATTTCTGTTGGCGGCAATTGCTAACGCACAGGTCAGGTAAACAATCTTTGGCTCACTTGCCCTCCAAATTAAGTGTTAAGTCACATATATGTTTCCAAGATGTACTACTGTAAATTAACCGAGTTTGAATCCTATGGAAATAATTAAATAATTCCAATATCAAAAATTTTTATGGCATATGTTAAAGTTCAAAATAACCAAATGTGTTTATTTATTAAACGTACAAAGAGGGAAAAACGCAAAATTTACCTGCAACACAGAACCTACAAAGAGAGAATTCATCGGATGAGGCACCCAAATAATAGTTTTCAATGTGTGATATTGCGAAAGGAAAGAGTGTATATGAATACGATGCTTCTACCGCAAGTGAACTATTCATTCACACGAAAAACAAAAAGTAAGGGAATTGTACGGCTAGCAGCCCCACACAGATAACACATTTTGACTAATATTCCAAGAGCAGAAATTTCAACAATTTACCTATTCACTCTAGTCAATTTAAATGACAAGGGCTTACAACTGTGAACTTTTTTTTTTTTTCCGGAATTATTTATCATTGAATAATTTTAGTTTTATCGGCTCTATAACTCTGGTCGTAACAAAGAGTTCAAAATGAATTTCATCCGATCACATTGTTTCCCTGCTGACGCTAGTAAAACTTCGAACTACCACTGATATAAATGATCATGCTCGGAATCGCAGCTCTGCGCTGTAGCGTGATCCGGTTTGTGCGTTTTAAATTCCGTACTTCGACCGCCCGCTCGAACACAAGGAAATAATCTTCGTGTTGAAATAAAATAATTTCGAAGCACTTAATCGTGACCAAAATGTCTGTTCAGGAACCTCCTATGAAAACACACCAAATGAAATGTGAGCAGAGAAAGTTTTTTTGAACGTGACCCAGATTTTCCCCCTTGCTTTCAACATCAAGTACAAATGCGCATGAAATTTTTTGGCCTCAAAACGCATTTGCATCCTTCTCTCCCAAGAAATTCTTTAGCATAATGCTAACATGTTCTTACTAAGTCTTTAAGAAACTTTATCCGCTGGTTTCCATGAAAATGTAGTCCTTTGAATAACTTTACAACACTAAGGGGAGCCGCGTAAAAAAGTAATTAACTTCACTGCCTTGTGTATTTAAAAAGAAAAATATTCAGACAATGAACAAGTGACTGTTTCCCGACAGCCATGTTCAAGGAATGATATTACGAGGCGGTGGACCATCCGTTGGTCAGTCAAAAGTTAAAAGTTTGAGATATATGTCTGACGGATTGGCGGATAGAAAATAAGTTGCCCTGCGATTGGTTGAAGGCCACGTGACCGCCGGACGGACGGGTGATTTACAGGATGAAACGGATGGTTGTGAGTCCAGCTTTATCCTGTGACATCATGCTAGTTTGTCATAAGCTTTTGAAAATATTTAAGATTATATTTCCTTGAGTATACACAGTGTGTAGACCACAATAACCGTGAGGCTCGTGAGGAAAATTAGCGAGACCTGTCAGAATATTTGGAATGTGGTGTAACATTAGATGGTGTCTAACTTAGTCTCGAGATTCATTTTTAAAAAATCTTTTAAACCACTAAATATCAACAATCGTATTGGTGGTATTAAGGACAGCTTACCCTACAGTTTCTGCATTAAAATAACGCTGTTATCAAAGCTATTAGATCTGCAGTTGAAAGCAGACATTTTGGCCCTGATGTGGTTTTATTCTTTGCGTGGACGAATGACCTTCGTGTAGATAAATCATAAGACGGACGTAATATGTAGTGTCGTCCCGTTGCTACCTAGACAACTAGCAAACTCAAAAACAATACTTTAATTTCGTATGGAATTTGATGAAGTTGTTGAGGGGAGTCAAATGGCTGCAGACATATCATTCCAACTTGCATGGGGAAGGATATTCTGGATAAATGAATTATTTGATCGTTGGTTTTTTTTATATTGATGAACTCGTTTGAGAATAACTCCTGAAATGTTAGCGCCCTAAGTGATTTATTGGTACTATTAACCCTTATGTTATATACTCCATACAATTCCACAAGCTTAGTTTGTTAATTATTTGATTTACAGAAGGGAAAATAATACCACGAATAAATATTTAAATTCTTAAGTAATTATTTCAAGCAAACAGCAATTCTTTAAAATGAAAACATAAAATAACTCCGGTAAGGTTCAAGAAATGAATTTCTCTTCAAGGGGCCAGCCCGGAATGAATTTCTAGCAAACGGAAGTCTGTTTCGGTTCGTCCAGCGCAAATCCCAAAATGGGGGTGTTGGATACGAACCGAAAACCCTAAATTTATAAGACCACAATACCGTCCAGTAAACAACGGATTAGTAATTATAATGCTGCATTTCGAAAGGAAAAACCATAATGCGTGCATTTAAACTCTCCAAATATGGCCAAATTTTTACAACGCCAAGTTGGCTGACAATTTTTGTTTTCCCGTAAATCCTCATCGGCCGTGGTAAAGGTTGTTTACGATAAAGTGAGTACTTCTAAAATCAACCTTTGAAAAATATCACTGTCTGTAGCTACATATATTTTAACGGGAACACTGGCTGGTGAACGCCTATTAAAATTGGCGATAACGGGGGGAAAAGTAGCTCCACGACTTGACGTTAAATACAAAGTGTTTAGTAAACATTTGTGAGAACTGAATTTATTTCTTCTGCTTTCTTTATTTTTAACGCACGTATGTGTACGAATTAGTAAATTGGTAAAATGTTTACTTTCCTAACAATTTCACAGTTTCGCATGAGCGACGCATCAATAAAAGTAACTACGCATATGACTATATTAGTGTTTCATATGGCGGAAGAATACACAACCTGCATACAAGTAGGTCTTAAGCAGGGCTATAAAAAGTGTTCAGCTTACCGTGAACAGCGTATACATGAATTTCGCGAATTCTTTTGGCAGCAGTTAATTTACACGCTCGTGCCATAATTATGTATCCCTTGCCTGCTACCGTGGCGGGAGGCTTGTTTATTATTATTATTATTATTATTATTATTTTACTTGGTCGCACGTGATACGGTCGCAACTTTCTTCCTGATAATTACAGGATGGGTCGAAACTGTCGTGCAGTCATGAAAGGAACTCTTCAAGAGTCTATCAGGGGTCTAGTGGATAGACTACTCGCCTCCCAACTAGGCAAACCGGGACTCGACTCCCGGCGGGCCCCCCCCCCCCTTTCCCGGATTTTCGCGTGTGCAAGTCATGGTCGATGATCCGCGGGTTTAACTCGGAGATCTTCCGCTTCCCCCACTCTTTCATTCCAGCACTGTTCCGTACCTCGATTCACCCCCATCTGCTCTAAAGTCCTCGATGTTACACGGAATAGTATATGAAAGCTGAATGTTTACCCGATTTTCGATATAAGTCGTTTTCCATAGGGTTTATCGAAATTTTTGGCTCGGCAAGATGTAAATAATAATTTTCAACGCCTTTTTACTTCGATAGATTTACACCGCCTTCGTTATTCGCGGAGTAATGATGTAAGAAAAGAAAGGATTTATTTTTAAATCTTCAATCACAGCTAGAGAATTTTTAACCATGTAATAAGGTGTTCAATATTGTCATTTACGTCTTGTCGAACTAAAAATTCCGAAAAATCCTTTGCAAAACCTATAGCGACAAAAATTATATAAATGTAAGTTTTTCGTGCACCGTCCCCCCTTAAGAGCCTCCCAAATCTCTTCGCTGTACTTCACTTCAAGTCAAGGAAGTCCCTGAAAGAAGTTGATAAGTTCACCGCCCTGTCCACATTGGACGTGGTGCTAACTCCGTGGTTGTTACACGAAATCGCGAGGTCCACTTGGAAAGAGGAGGAGAAGAAGCGGGTTCGACGAATGCGCAGCTTCCTGGGGCGCCGTAAGCGAGACTCGAGCGTGTTCTCTCCGCACTGCTGGGCTCGCGCCGCGGCAGGCAAAGGGAGTTCATCACGGTATTATGAATAAATATCAGCGGAGGGATTTGGGCGGTTTACTCGGCGAAGGGAGAGGGGGGGGGGGATGGTTTAAATGGGGAAGGGGGTGGTGGAGGGGAGGTGGGTTGTAGTTCTGCAGGATTCTAATGAGATCCAGTTAGCGTCAGCCCGCTTGACTCATGGCGCTATTTAAACAATTTGTGACTCGAAATAACATTAAAATCTGTCTCGAGGAGGACTGTAAATCAGGCTTTCGCGCGCTTGCTTCTCCTTCCTTCTCTTAACCCTCGCTTTCCCCTTCCAAACCCCCGACCCCTCCCTCTCTCTCCCTCTCTCTCGCACATACTCACCTACACATGCACAGAAATTCGGTATTATATCTCCCCGCGTCGAGATGAAGGCAATTAGAATAAAATTTAAAAAAGAAAAGCTAGCTCTTCGGGAGCGCATAACTAGGTTTCTGGTCTGGAAATTTTCGCCCCCCTTCCACCTCGTAGATTTTAAGGCCCCTCGTCAGACGTGTCAAAAATAATCTTTATTTATGAACGGAACGTTTTTGCCCAGGTCGTCGGAATTCCTTCACCCTGGAATGATATGTTTAAGCGGTGCTGAGTTAAGATTTCTGTTCCAGTAATGGCGACGTGTAAGTAATGCTCTAGTCACAGCCGCATCCGGATGGGACGAAACAGTATTGTTTGCTTATTCTGTGTGACAGTCATTTTTAACTGAGCTACTCTTACTTTCTTATCGTTTGCTGGCGTTTAACCTCTTGGCAAACATGAAACTGTAGTTCACAGAAAACTTCATATGTATTAACATAAATCACGCATCCAATTAAAGGGCATTTTGTCTTAAGATAATTCAGTAATTTTTTTTTATTTTTTTTCCTTTTTAGGTTTATAATGGCCTAGTTTATATTGAAGGTCTGTCCTAAGGCTCTTTGACTGTGAACACGTGACCACAATTTAAAGCCACGATAAGTCCAAAAATTCCACGAATCCTCCAACCATCCACCACAAAGTCCTCAAGAAAACCCATTTGCCGGAAGGGATTTGTAAACCTTTGACACTACGTTTACATAACTAGGGTCTAGATAATAGAAAAATAATCTCGTCCCAAATACACAATAACAAATATTGAACAGCGAAAACTGAGTCCCTGAAGACTTCTGACGTGCAGATTATTTCACTTTAGTAATCTCAATTGATTCTGCTTCAAACCCTTTTAAAACTCCCTGTGATAAGAAATTATTGAATTCGATGACGTCCATGCCACTAGTTAAAACCAGCTATTCAACTGAACAGTGTATGTGTAAAAAAAAATTGCAACGCATTGAATCTAAAGAAACCATTATTTAGTTCTTAACACATATTGTAGCACGGTGTTGTAATCAGTTGGTAGGGTGGTTAAAAATAACTGACTAAATAATAATATATCAATTACAAATCAGCAAAGATTTATATAACCAAAAGTTTGCATTAAAATTCGGTACTTACTGCAGATTAATTATGCTTACTTTAGGCGCCACTGTTGTTCACAACATTTTAATAATTTAATTTTAATAGCCGAGAAATAGGGGAAATTTTACTCTTAGAAACGAATTTTTTATTGCAATATAACATTCGATGTGCAGATGCATTGCCCGTGCCTGGTTGCGATCTAATTTCTCAGATTCTTTAGCAACAGGACTACTGAAAATGTGGCGTAGGTCTAAATTTAGGCCATAATTGACAAAAGAACGAAAAGTTCGTACAATCAGTGATGTAATTTTTTCTTTTGTTCCGTTCGTGTATCACAAATATTTTCATCGATCAAGAATAAACTGAAAAGCAGTTTCGTAAAGATATATATTTAACTTTGCATCCAACAATATTATGCTAAAGAAAGTTTTAAGTTAAAAATGTAAAGATTTTTTTTTAAATTTTTGTAGCTATCAAAATTAAATTAATATTTAAACTTTCTCGCGTTTCAAACAGGGAAGCTATCGCTTACGTAACGACTGTTATTTTTTTATTTTTTTCCACCATAGTCTATTTATGTCCAAACTCTTCACAAAATTACTCTCAAGATTTATTTAAATTATAAAATAATGCACACGAAAATTCAAGGGGGAAAACAATTGTGATTGAATGTCATGTTTGACATACGAGTACAACAGAACTCCTCGTTAGCTGAGTCTGTTGTAAAGATCCAGTTCATTTAGTTATTTCAACGTGAAATTTTCGTTCTTACGATTTCCATTGCGTGACTGGTTAAGACTCCAGTTTAATGTTCGAGGCTTGAATGCCGAGTAAGGCGTATAAGTGTGAAATTATTTCAGGTTTATTGTACAGGTTTAAGTCGTTCCCTTCACCTTCATCCCTAAAGCTATCCACTATTTAGCGGGTTGTTCGGCAAACTAAATAAATCAATTGACTGCTCTGTTAAGAAACATAAATTAAGCATTAAGTAACTTCGATATGTTGATAAAGAGAAGCCGATAATATTAGTTGCTTTAACTGATAAACTAACCAAAGAGTCCTCGAAATATTATGAGTAATTTTTGTCCGAAGTCACGTCATGAACATGGCGTATGAAAAATGCAATGCATGTAAATGATAAAAATCACAATAGTGGATTAAACGTATCAAGCACCAAAGGTTATTGTCGTTAATTTATAGGGTGCATAACACGCAGCAGGTATAAAATTAAAATCAATTAAATATGTATATTACTGATCACCTTATACTGCGATCACTCATTTATTGCGTAATTTACCTTTGCTTGGAAATAAAATCATAAAAAATATATTTCTAAGATTTAATATAATTTTTCATAGCGGTTTCATAAAACTTTAGTTTTGGCTGCAGGGATTAAATTTACGTTCAGCCTGGTTCCTTTATAAAGACTGCAGTTAAGAACTGTGCGTAAGCAGAAGGAAATTGTATCACCCGCTCTTAGACTGTTTGCAATGTAAACGGCTTCTGCTACTTCAAATTAAATATCCGCGAAAATGCAAACCCCAAGCTGACTTAATGCAGTACAAAAATAATAGCTAGTATTTTCTTATTTGTAAAAGTCTCCTTGTCGACGACGTAAAAAAAAAAAAGCTTTTGAAATTTAAATTTTGTCTAGACGAAGCGACTTTCGTAATTAGTCTCATTGAAGGACTATCACATTAAATGTTAATAAAGCAATGCCAGATTTGGACGACTGAAATAGGTTGTACGTAATACAAGATTATATATTTGTAGCGTTGGACGTTTCTCGGTACATGAGCCACCATTTAACGGGGAAGAAGAAATATACTCTTCAATCCAGCAAAAAAAAAAAAAACTTTGTGCACGTTGGAGATCACCGAACAGCCTTACACCAAACAAAAAAAAAAAATAATCTTACTCGATCCAGGAACCAAAAGGGTTTAGTTCCTCTTTCCTGAAACCTCTCAACCCCCACTTCTACCCCATCATACTTACACCGAAGGTTGTAATTGGCCCAGGGTTTCAATTAACTGTAGCAACAAATCAAACAGCTTTAAAACCACCCCCGTCTCTCTCGCGGAGGGTAGCGAATATCCGTTTCCCATTCCCGACACTCCAGACCATACCCCCACCCCTCTCACGCTTCATCCCTTCCCTCCCCACGCCCTCCCCCTCAATTTCCCTGTCTGCGCCTGGGAGCCAAACCCCTTGAAATATCATCTCAAGAATCGCTGACTAACGCCGGCGGCAGGGAGTAATTGGGCGGGTAAAAATGGTGATGAATGCGACTTAACAGTTCGCTTTTCATTAAATAATTAAAACGGGTTAGGAGGGAATGGGGTCCGGAAGATGGGCACACAAGGAGATCCGAAGGAAAGCGACAGAAAGTCAGGTGGAGGTCTCTGAGGACCTCTGCCGGCTTCCCAGAGGTGCTTGGCGCGACGAAGAACGATAAGAAGGGAGACGAACAGAGCAAACAAAACGACATGGTCATTTAAACAGTCGCTATACTCTCTGCCTTCCTTGGAGCAGACTGTAATATATTTCCCCGCTGAACTACTTTTCGACAGAAGGGGTATGCCTGGAAGACTTCGGAGAGAATCACGTATGTCTCTGGTGTTCTGCGTTGTGAACTTTCGACGAAATTTGCAGACCACATTGTTACTTCGGCCAATGAGCACCTTGAGGATCTTCATTACAAGCTTGTTTCGTTACTAATCTGTTTCGTAGGCGACTGTCCCGATTATTTGACATGTACTGTAAAAACGTGACTTCGAAATCTTCTAGAATTTATCAAAATTCAAAACGTTCAAAATGTTAAAAAAAAAAAAAAATGCTGTAGGTAAATGCAGGTTTCTTCGTTTGTAAATTATTTAAGCTAGAGGAATGATTTTTTTTAAATAACAGCCAATAGAAACAAAGTATTATTAACGTCGAAAGCCACTGAAATTATTTTTTGAAATTTAGTAAGAGTTTCCAGAGCTTTCTTGCACACCATAATCCTACACCTAAGACACATGAAGACGGAATCTGAGAAGTAATTATGTATCATATAAACATGTTTAGTGGTTGACTACATTAACAAGTGTATGTAGGATAGTGGACACTACAATCCGCTCTCAATGCCTCTAAGTTAAGAGCCACCCAAATCTATACATTACTGCGTTTATGAAAGCTGGTAATTTCTGTGAGCATTTCAATAGGATGTATCCATTGCCAAAAAAAATATGGCTAGGAGCAAAACAAACGAGCTGAAAAACAGACAAATCGCAGATAGTGAACAACAAATACGTAGAAGCTATAGATGTCAGTAGTCAACAGAACATGAGGCAAAAACCGACAGGCAACCAATTTGACAATAAGGTTGGCGTGAACAACAATGACAACGAACACGACGATTAACTGCAAAAATTCAACCGAAAAAAAAAAAGTTAAAATGACATGGTACAACAATAAACGCGAGAAGTCGAAGCAATCCTAATTTAAGACTACCCATAGCAAAGAGCATAGATCTGAATATTTTTTTTTCTTTTTCAGAGTTTATAGAAAATATATAGAATAATAAAAAATACAAAAAACACAAAGCAATAAAATCTGTATACAAAATTCCTATGTCAAAGTACAAGACAAAAACAGTACAGATAATAAAATGAAGACTTCGCCAGAACATACAACATGACAATAACGAGAACACAACAGAGATAAAGTAAGTAAATATATACAGTTCATTTAAACGCTCACAGAAATCCAGAACATAATTGCCACTGAACTTTAAATAGAAAACTGGCAAGTATTAAACAACTTGCATAAAGGAAATAGGCCTAACAAAATTTAAAGTATTTTCCTTTTGTCTAACAAATGCATGTCTAATAGTTGTAAATAAAAAAAAAATCGAATTCCTGCCATATGCTTACTCTCAACAAAACTATGTGCGTTTATAACCATGCGAAAGAGCAGGCTATAAAGCACCCACGAGCAATCAAACTAGTGCGAAGTTACTTGATCGTTATGACGAAAGAGGCATCACATTTTTCGCAAAAAAAAAATCATACTGGCTACTACATATATTGCATTTCTATATAGGTTTAGACAAAAAAAAATACATGCGCGTTCACTAAAAAAATTTCATTTTCGTACACGAGCTGAGAGCAGCAATTTAAAATGATCGCTTTATAGATGTGTACCGATTTTTAAAATGCACATAACAATTTTTGTTGGTTTTGTTTATATTAATTTAGAAGTGAAGTAGATTAACTGTTATGATTTTCGGTTTTTTTTTTTTTTTCGGTTTTTCGCATGTCGCAGAGACATGCGAAAATAGCTTTGCAGATTTTCGCATGTCTCTGTAAGTTATCGCGCCTAGTAAATGACAGCCCACAATCCGTGCACATGTGTACCACACGATCTGTATTCCTCCCACACGATCTGTATTCCTCGCAAGGCCATACTTCTTGTGCCTTCGTGCATCGTGGTTAAACACGAAGGTTTTATCGCAGAAGCGACATGAGTGACGATGTAATGGTTCAGTAGATGGTACCGATGTAATTGAAGATGCCGATGAGGGTACCACGAACGACAGCGATGGCGATATATGCAGCTCATCTGGGGCCGCTGATCGTATAACCAAAGACGAAGTCAAAACATCGCTTGCAGGCACACCATTAAATGCACGCTTCATCTTGATCTCTGCAGAAAAAAAAACAGAATGAATACATCTGATAATAGAAAGGTACAGGGGTTCTGTATCATACGAAATTGGATTATACTAAGGTATATTTACGAGCATGAATGATAACTCCCTCCCTACAGAATTTTATGGAAGAGCTAGTCATAAAAAATGCTTACCAGTCAGAATGCTAAGTAAGTCAGGAGAGAGAAGACGATCTGTCACCTGTCGCGTCAGACGGAGAACTGTGACGATGTGCGAATATGTTTGCCTTATATACCCTCAGAGCCTTAGATGTCACGTGATCAACAGCCAACCATGAACGAGCAATGTCACGTGACCGTCGTGTGACACACTTAAAATGATAGGTAACTAATGAGCAGTGGCATGTGACCGCCATGTAACATACACTTAAAAATGTTATTCGTATACATGCTGGGACAAACCACAGGAAAAACCCATTCACCTGCAGGTGAACTGTAGGGACATACAGCTTTGTAGTATGCTGTGATTGTAATTTAATTGTTTGTTTTCAGACGCTCAGAAAAAACGAAGATACGATACCTACACACACACCTATACACATACACGCACCTACACAAAGAGACCGAAATATTTCAAGTTGCAGACTGACTCCTGTTGTCGGACAGACCCCTCACAAGACTGATTATTTGACCCTTGAACCTTGACTCTTTGGTTCTTAAAAGACTCCTAATGACTCCAATGACTCTGAATGACTCCGAATGAATCCAAAATCACTCCAAAGTACTCCAAATGACTCCATAGGTACACATTTCCCTAATATTAAAAAATATATACTTAAAAACTATTCAAAGCTGTGCTAAGTGTGGTGTCTGCAGTTCTTTGGTGATAATAGGTGGTGATTAGTGAGAGATAAATGTAAACAAAGATGTAGAGTTACAAGATGGAATGAAAGAAAGAAACGAAACCACAAAAAATGGGATGACTCGGAGAAAACCTATGGACTGATACAGAGAAAGAGATGGAATGAAATAATGAAAGAGAGAAACGAAAGAGAGAGAGAGAGAGACACAAGAGATGGGATGAAAGTTAAAGATACTGACTAAGGAGACTAGAGAGAGAAACGAAAGAGATGGTCTGGAAATGTAGTTGAGAGAACATTTTCTATACTCTATGTACTATTTCAATACAAAATAAAAATAAATAAATCTAATTAAAAAATAAATTTTATAATCGAAAAAAATACAGATTTACGATTTGACATACCCTACACCTATAAAACCAATATGGCTAACAGAAACATACATAAATACTTGAAGAAAACTAGTGGACGTAAATGCAGTCATCGCGGGGTGGCTGTGGCAGGGGGCAGTATGTGAAGGTGACCGGACTGCCAGTGTTAGGCATTGTTGATCACCAAAGTCGCACCGATAAGCATCGCACAGATATGAATAGTCCCTTTTTATCTAAGTTTAAATATGGTAATTTTTTTAATGGAAATTTTCTCTTGGACACTGTCGCACAAAAATGCTGTTTATGCAAGACAAGTTTTGAGTAAATAAAGAACTTAATTTTCATTACAATCAGATATGCATTGTGAGGGGCCCCATTTGGATTTTACTATCATGCCGTGAGCTGTTCGAATTTAATGTAAAGTAATTTAGTTAAAGCCTTTAAAAAATCTGTTTACTCACTTCATAGCCATTCGAACTAAAGTGTAATAAATTTATTCCTACTGATGTGCCATACTATTCAATTCTCTTGTAATTTTGATACAAAGTACATTCTGCTAATGAAAGCTTGAATTTTTTATTTTCAAAATACGTTCAAAATAATGGTTAATTATGTCACATTTTTAGTAACAAGATTATTCAAGTCATTGGTAATTAGCTTGACATATTGCTACGTACCACCTTTTCTCCAGCACACATTTTTACAGTGATTTATGTAGTAAATAAATGGCACTAGTTTTGTTCCAAAAATGTGCTATGGTATCAGGAAGATTAACTTAAAGCCTCAGCATCTCTATTAAGTTTATGAAATGTGTATGTGTAAAACAAATTGGTGTGATTTTCTTTATAATATTTTAATATCGGGTTTAGATATTTCTGGAACATACGGAAGAAGTGGAATATTTGTTCGGTGTAGTCTGGTTTGCAAGTGTACACTTTTAACTGATCATATCTTTAAAAATTAATTACACAAAATATGCAAAAACTGAAATTTGAATGTTAATGTTTTAGGCATTAGTAAAAGGGAATGTTACGTAAAATTTGTCAGATTTGTTTTAACTCTAAGAACAGTTAGACTTATAGCAAGCTGACGCCATCAAAAATGAATGTATAAGTGTTCTTATTTACAAGTCAGTGTAGCGGCATACGATAAAAATGATGCGAAACTGTTACTGATATATAAAAAATTTTTTTAGAAACAGTGAAGAAATTATAAAATTGTATTTTACTCAAGTTATTACAAATATTTAGGATTTTTTGTATTTTTTAGCCTACTTCGAAAAAAAAGATAAGGCATTTTTGTGTATTTTTACCACTTTACCGAAAAAAAAAAAGCTAATTTTGTTTGTGGCCCACCCCCTTCGTCAAACAAAAACACCACAGCAAATCAATTTTTAAACGCGAGGACCGAATTTCATCACATTTGGTACACATATAGTACTTAGTAAGTACACCTGCCTTTATATAGTTTTCGACCACGTCGTGCACTTACTTTCAAAATGGCGGTAATTTTAATTTTGAGGGGATGTCTCATCTCGGGAACAATTCAACCGGTTTAAACCAAATTTTGTATGCTAGCAGAGCATTGTGTTTGCATCAAATTTCAAAATGGATATCGTTGTAGGTATGCCATTTTGGTAAGTAGCAACAAATGAAGAAATGCATATTTCTCGTATCTCGAAAACTACTAAACCAATTATCACCCAGTTCGGCATTTAAATAAAACTATAATATGCAAAGTAAACGAAAGTGAGTGAACTTGATTGCTATATCGTCGAAACTACGCAATAAATTCTAACACAACTTTGCATGCTGTCAGTAGATATTAGAACTATCAACCATGAAGACTGCTCACGATAAAGTGAGGTCTTTTGAACTTAACCTTAGAAAAAAGTCATTTCTCCTCCTTGCATATATTTTAATGGGCGCGCTGAGTGACATTCGCCCAGAAAAGTAGTGACGATGGATGGAAAGTAAATCCATATCTTAACTTCGAATAAAAAGTGTTAGGCAACCATTTGTGATAACTTCAAATATTTCTTTCGCTTTCTGTTTTTTGTAATTCATCGAAATGTTAAAATGAGCAAATTCCTAATAATTTCACCGTTTCACTTGACCGACGGATGAATAGAGTGATGAAGCCCATGGCAATATTAATTTTACATGAGGCGGAAGAATACACAAAGTGCATACGAGTATATCTTTAGCAGGGCTTTCAAAAGTGCTCATTTTACCGTGAACAGTCTATATCTACATGGAGCATCCTTTGTTTGCCATCTTGTTAGATAGCACCATGCGGATGAATAAATATTTCATGGGATACCTCGGGAAACAATTGACCAATTCCTATCAAATTTGGCAAACAGGTTGAACTGTTGCAGATGCTGTAAAACTTCATGTCTTAAGTACGTCAGTCATTTATTTTCAAAACGCGGACATTTAGTTATTTTAGCTTTAAAAGCCATATCGTGGAAACTATATAAGCATTTCCAACTTATCATTATATGTTGGCAGTAGATATTACAACTATCTACTGTATCTGCATCAAGCACATTCTGTCCGCCATTTTGTAAAGTTGCACCTTGGGAATAAAGTCTGTGTTACATGTCGGTAAACATTTGACCGATTCCTGTTAAATTTGGCATATAAGTACTCCTAAGGCAGACGATGTTAAGTGATATGTTTTAAGCATGCCAGACACTTATTTTCAAAATAGTGGCCATATAACCATTTTCAGCTTCGAATGCTATATCATCGAAACCCTTTTAATCAATTCCAAGTTGACTTTATCTACTGGAAGTAGATATAACACCTACCAAATGTATCTACATGGAAAATATTTTGTCAGCCATTTTGTAATATAGAGCCATGCGAATAATATAAATTTTTTGTTGAATATCGCGAAAAAAATTAGGAAAAGTAGTAGTATTGCGCAGAAGAAAAATTGCAAGTTTTAAATACATTAGGAACTAATTTTCAAAATGGTGGACATTTAACTAATTTAGCTTTATATCTATATCGTCGAGACCATGTAATCATTTCACACTTATAATGTCTACTGATAGCATATACAGATAACTATCAACTATCTACAGGAGTAATTTTTATCCGCCATTTTGCACAATAGCACCATGCGAATAAACAATTGACCGACACTTATCAAATTTGACAAACTAGCAATTTTGAGTTATATTATGTAAGTGGTATGTTTTAGCATGTCCAGAAACTTATTTTCAAAGTGGTGGGCATATAGAAATGTTAAGCTTAGAATGATATATCGTCGAAACCATTTAATCAATTACAACTTAACTTTGCATGCTGACAGTATATATTAGAGCTATCAACTGTATCTACATGGGGCATCCTTTGTCCTCTATTTTGTAACACAGTACTATGAAGGTTTTTATGTCATATATAGGGAAACAAATGATCGATACTTATCAAATTTGGTAAACAAATAGTACTGCAGCATGTGATGTAAACCGATATATTTTAATTAGGTCAGGCCCTTATTTTCAAAATGGTGGCTACATAAATATTTTAACTTATATTTTATCAACGAAACAAATTCCATCTTAACTTTGTATGCTAGTAGTTCCTATTACAGAGATCACATTAGCCTATGCAGAGCCTCATTTAACTGCCATTTTGTGAGATAGCCTCACCAATAAAAAATAGTTTTTATGTCATATCTTGGGGAACAATTCTTAAAAAATTTGGCAAACATGACGTAATCTGGTAGTTTATATCAATATATGTATTTTTTAAGTTTGACACTAATTTCCAGAATGGTGGCTATAAAATAATTTTAGTTTGGTGTGCTATATCTATGAAACAATGTAATCTGTTTCATCCTAACTTTGTATCTTGGCAGTATACAAACATCGAAAGTGCCACGACAGTACTTGTTTGTCCTATATGTATGAAGATGGCAACCCAAAACGTATGGAGATTGTATGCCATATCTCGAGGACCATTCAACCGATTCACACCAAATGTTACACTGGAACATTTCAAAGAAATTTGTACAAAATTGTGGACACCATAAATGCTACAGACGGCCATCCAAACTTTTGCCATTTAAATGGGTCAGACAATGATGTTCCAGATGGCGGCTTCATTAATAATTTAGTTATGTTTGCCACATATATTAAGAGATTTAACTAAATTCAATCTAAATTTGAATGTAGGCGGTAGAAGCATTATAAGGGCCATTTTGTTTGGCAATTTTGCACGATATCATCAAATAACCAAATAAAGTTGATATGCCATATTTCAGGAACCAAACAAACGATTTAAACCAAATTATTTACACAAGTAGCGCTACGTAGGCCATGTAAACTCGCATGTTTTTAGTGGCTCAGTCACATATTTTCAAAACGATGACCCTCTTAATATTTCAGATTAGTAAACCGTGTCATTTGAAACGTTAGACTGATTAGATCCGAAGTTGATGCTCCAAACTCGAATTCACAATGCAGTGGATTCCACGCTAGCTTATGGTGAGAGATTTTCTGTGATCGAGTCCTGGAGAGGTACGTGTGTTTTTGTAACTGTCTGAATACTGTTGCATTCGTTTCTGGTTTCATTTACAATGTCATTGCTTTCAAAGAGAAGTCAAGTCCTACCTACCAGCTCAGTTTTTAAGAAATTATTAAAAAATTAATTGCACCCACGTTGAGGAAAGTAGGCTCATTAGTTATATCAGAAAATTCTTGTTAATTTCAGGAGCGTGGTTCTCTGTAACACAATAGCTTGAGCACAAACGAACTAGCTGGATATAAAGTATTGTATGTTTCAGCCTCGTTTAAAATACGGAAGACAATTAGTAGATATGACATGAGAGAACCACGTAGTTGACGTGAGAAAAATTATTTCTAAAAAACATTGAAAACCCTCTAATTATAGCAGAAATCTGTACAAAAATTTCGATTTTTATCTTAAATAACAAAATATTTTTCCCAGGGTATAAATATATAGGAATCTAAAATATCTACGAAGACGAGCGAAAAAATATGTTTGAACCACAAATATTTATTCAGACGTGCATAAAAGGGAAGACCAGATTTCGATATTAAGCTCAAGCATCGACTGTTTATCTGTTTTTTTTTTTTTTTTAATTTCTTTGTGAGTGTAATCAATTTCGTGCCTCCAGTTTTACCGGAAAAAAATATTGTTTTAAATGAAACTCATATATTTCGATTATGTCATAAGCAAACCATCTATAAGTTCAAAATATCAAAGGATTTTATTATATCTTTATAGTAACATCTCTCTAAATTTATTATTTGTAGTATTGAAAGGTATGCAAAAAAATCGATGTTTCTAATAAATATATTCCAAATTCTGTCAACGCATTATTTCAAAATCAGCATATTTCTTGATCTCATTAAATTTGTAAAAATCTCAGTTTGATGAACTTTATAATATAAAAAGTATTTATCGTCCTAAATTATGTCTTTCACACCAACATAATTGAGATTTATTGACTTATCGAAACACAAAATATAATGTGACGCGGAAAAGCTACAAAGAAAAGTAAACTTGATATTGAATATGAAAGCAGGAAGTGAAGACAATAATGAAGACAAGATTGATGATGACTATGACGATGATGATTCCCTCGACGGTCCCACACACTTCACCAACGAGTTTCCTTCGACAAGTGACGTGAAAAAGGCAGAAGACGACGAGTATACCGACTACCTATTTCCCGAAGATCCGAATGAACTCGTAGACAGACTCAGTTATTTACTTGACCTTCAGAAACGCAGGGGTTACTCGAACATGGAAGAGGTAGTGTTTATCATTAGAGAACTTAAGGATTGGAGTTATATCAGATGGGATGAACTGCTTTCCTCAAATTGTAATAACAAAATAGTAATAAATTATTATAAAATAATCAGATTATTCTTTATTTTGTGAGTCGTATCCTTTTATCCCTCATAACTTGAAAGTGGTGCTTCGAGCACTCGCCTATAAACGTAAAAATCTGCATACAGAATAATACTAAAGACTTTAGTATAAAAATACACGGGTAGTTGACTGCACAAACAAATATTAATTCTGTTGTCGTGTAGAAATTTTGGATTAAGTTAGTGAATCGGTTTTTCTAATATGTATAGATAGAAGTATCCGATCAACCAATGGGATGCCAACGATTAATGGAAAGATTACGACTTAGGAAAAGGTTTGCAAAAAAATTGATGGAAATATTGCGATTGAGGAAGAGGATTGCTACAGTGAAGAGATTTGGGTGACTCAATAACAGCGAGGTCTTGAGAGCCGATGAGAGCGAATGAAGAGAATTTTGAGCAGCGCCGGAATGAAAGGGCGGGGGGAAACGGGATACCCCGGAGAAAACCCGCCGACCAACGGCATCGTCCGGCAAGATTCCCACTTGCGAAAATCCGGTGACCCGGCCGGGGATTGAACCGGGTTCTCCTTGGTGGGAGGCGATCGTGTTAATCGCTCAGCCACCGGGATCGTTGGATTGCAAAACATTGATGGAAAGTTTGCGATTGAGGAGGAGGATTGATGGGGTCAAGGCTGGAGTTTTTGTTTTCAAGGCCATTCAAGGTAATTAGACCAATCTCAAGGTAACCTCATTCCAAAATGGCTGCTTAGATGGCTGATAACACCAAGATGGCTGACTAGGTATGTGCGTGGGGTTGGAGGCTTGACGACTAATTTGTTAGGTGAGGTGTGAGGGGGGGGGTCAAGAAATTAATAAATTTAAAATAAATATTTTATAATTCTTTAATAATACTTTTTTTTGTGGATTTTTTTTTTGGGAAGTTTGGTGTCAAAGATCAAAGGTTTCCAAGATGACGGATGACGACTGGCCTGGCTCCGGTGCTGCGATTCCCCAATCCTTTGGCCCCGGATGCAGATAATTGTACTACTTTGGTTGAAAGAAAATGCAAGAAATTACAATTACAATTATAATAAACATGTTAGTATTGTAAATATGTTGAAAAACAAATTCCCAACCTTTACTATTATTAATAAATATCCTAAATAATTACATACTTAATTCCTGTTTTAAAGGTTATTTATCGCTCATTCATTTTTGAATTCTGGATATCACAGGGAACGGATATTAATCAAGGAATTAAATCATTTATTTGTACCCATAATACACATATATATCTGTTTATAATTATTGGTAGCCATTTATTAAATAAAATGGGATGTCATCACGAGGAATAAGGGGGATAAATCGATTCGAGGAAGCATGTAAAAACATGATTTTGCTTAATGTGATAATAACGATTTAGAATCAAGAAATGAAACATATAACATCTACAGAGGAAAGCTAAAGAAGTAATAGTTTTATAAAGATATTCCTTTTGAAAAAAAAAAAACGATTCTGTTAAAGTAGCTGGGAAAATGTTTGCAAAAATTATATTAAGAGTATTAGACAATTATACTTAATTTATATTTTTAAAAATGAATATCAAAACATAATTTTTGATATTCCTGCTGGTTAACTAAGAGAATAAAATATGTAAAAGTTATTTTAACAAAATAACAGCTTGATATAAAACTTAAAATTAACTGGAAGTAGGTAGGGGTTTCATCCACATTATGACTCCCATTATTAAGAAAACCATTAATGAAAAAAACTGGTAGTGGCTTAAATAACCATCGTGGATGGTTGTCGTTTATTTTACTCGCTGTGTTAGGAACATAAGGTGGTTTAGCAAAACGAGGGAGTGCTGTTTAAAATTTTATTAAATAAACTAAAAAAATTAGCTGATTTAGAAATACAATACCTAGCAACTTAAAGCTAAGTATTAGTGATTTAAAAAAAGGGACAGGAAAAAATTTTGAATAAAAATTTATTTATGGAAAAAAAAGCGAAATATTCTAGAGATATTAACATGACAAAAATCTACATAAAAAGGGAAGTACAATAGTTAATATAGGTATAGTTTAAAACCCCAAAATGCACTGGGTTTATACTTTTTTTAATTTTGTTGCAAAATGTGTGGATGAATAAACTGAGAAAATTTTTGGACTGTTTCTATTCCTGTAACTGAATATAATAAATAACAATAAAACGATGAAATAATTTTCACATAAAAAATTTCAACTGAATAAAACAATAAAAAAGCAAAATAAATTAAATATTGATGAAAAACATAAAAAAAAAAAGTCAAAACAATTAACACTGCACAAGATACACAAAAATAAAATCAAAGCACAGATACATATACACTTGCAATTATGAAATTAATTACTTGGCGATGTCGAGTGAGTTGACGTGGTTCATAATATTATAAAGTAAAACGAGATCTTAACTAGAAGCAAAATCATAACGGAGCCATGGTGGTGAAGGAGAGTGGAGTCTTAGCGCAGCTCAGGCGAGTCGTCCCAAGCGGTTGTGTGCAGTCTCTGGTGTCCTCTGCTGAAGTCTTGCGTCCTCAGGCCGTGCATGGCATAATATAGCAACATAACTGTAGTGGGAAGATATCTCCCGCCACCAAGAGTTCAGCGCAAGGGCAGTCTCCACCAATGAGAAGTCAGGGCGAGGAAAGTTGCCAGCCAATAAGAGAGCGACGTTAGGGTGTCAGCCAATGAACTGAAACTTTGCACACGGACCCACAGTGTGGTATCGAAATCATGTGACGGGAAAACAGGCACGTGATACAGCGCATGATTCAGGAGTCATGGGGCTAAAATATCGTGAAAAATAGGACGTAAGGTATAAGAGGATATTATGGCCCACTTAAGGTGTGGGAATGTTGACAGCCGCTATTTATTAGAGGAAGTAACAAACACCTGGGCAATATTGTAATACAGTTTCTTGACTATCATAAAATAAATATTAACTATGGTCTTCTCTGCATTAAGCATTTATAAAAAAGAATTTTCCAAAAGTTTACCTCCGGGCCATATTCCCAACACATGGCCCACCTAGCTGTGATTTCGTAGAAAGTGAAAGTTATCTCATAGAATTCAAACTGGGTTTCCAAGGATTCCTTTTGTAAACGTACAAACTTTTTATACTGTGTAGGTAATATGGCCCATGTTTAAGTAATATGGCCAATGAATAGGTAATATGGCCCATGTTTAAGTAATATGGCCAATGCATAGGTAATATGGCCCACGTGGGCCATATTAACACCACTGGTGATTGCGACAAACATCCTTCGCAGTAATTTGCGTGTAACATATACACAAATAACTATACATCAATTCGATTCTGCATTAAATAGTAAACCATTACCGAAAATAATTCAAACTAATACGTTGGTTCGGTGCATTATTATAATGTAACTTACCGATCGAAATATAAGAAGCTTTATTTATGCGACGGAGAACTGTCGAACAATGGCGGCTCAACACGACGAGGTGCAACCGCTGGTGCCATCTACCGCCTCGACACTCCCTTCTGTACCTCCCGAACAACATGTGACTGCCATCTACCGCCTGCTACGCAAACTACGCTCACAATAACAAGTGGGCCATATTGCCAGCCGGGCCATAATACCCTCAGGCACCTTACTTTCCGTCAAAAAGGGGTTCGAATTGGTTTACTGAATTATTTTTATTTTTCAGTTTAAAAATTATAATTCACATACTTTAATATTCATAATTAATATAATTTGATATATAAGGTAGTTTTATGAGCATGAAATTGTGGTAACTGAATGTACACACACAGATACTTGTATGTATATATACAACCATCCTGAATATACAGTATATGATGAACCTGAACTACAATACAGGTACAGATGCTCTGAGGTCGTACATTCTCTATTCAGAACGAAATAGACAACATTACATGACCTATGTGCGCCCCACAGTAATTCGTAAGGGACGTAGGTGCCCTCATTATTTCAAATGGTTTTAACTCAATCTTAAAAGACGTAATTGAGATGAAAAAATAATTCTGTGAATACCGTTGACTTGGAACTGGGATCTGAAACCTGCGAATGGTTATTGAGTAATATCAACCCCATTCATTGGGAATACAGGGGATGCCATGTTGTTATCAACATATGCGTGTAAGTGAAATTAGGGTATTTGTCGCTTTTGATGACGTTATAATCATGTGTACATACATTATAATCATGTGCACATGCATTAATGCACATAAAACGTCAAATTGGTGGTACTCTTCGGGGTGAACGGTTGTTGAGAAAACACTGTTTTTATGGATGGCTATACGTTTGAGGTTACATCTTCCTGTGTGTTCATATGTGCGTGTCGGTAAGTTCGTGTGTATACCCTTGAAAACATGATGACGCCGCACTGATTTCCGCCAATCTCGGCATAGCATACAGGATACTCTACTTCCACAACCTATGAAAATGCTGGTTGATCATTTTATAGTCTACTTTCCGAACGAAAGAGATGTTAACGAGTTCACTTTCCAGTGTGTATGCCATAGCGTATAGGTGTAGGTATATCTATACCCAGCCCTAAACACTTTCTAGCCTGTTAACCGAATGTTACCTACCAAACTCGGTATACGCGTAGTAATTTGTAAGTACATCAAACTTTTATAATTTTCGACAATACGAGACATTTGTTTTCCAACTAATGGCTATTATAACATTAATGGATTTATCGGGGACCATTAAACCTACTTAAACGAATTCTGTATGTTGAAGGTTCATTATCTACGCACTTAAGATATATTGCCGTTCGTAAGCCCTTTTTATAAGATAAGACTACGTGAATAAATAAAGGTTTTACATCAAATGCCTGAAAGAACCCAAGCGACTCCCTCCAAATTGTGTATTAAGTAATATTACGGGTTGAGGGTTGAGAGATTTGGGCGGCTTTCAACAACGAGGTCTTGAGAGCCGATATGGGTGAGATGATGTGAGAATGGAGTAGCCCCGGAATGCAAGTGTGGGGGAAACCGCAGATCCCCGAGAAAACTCGCCGACTAGCCACACGGTTCCCACTTGCGTAGATCCAGGAGTGGTCCGGCCGGGGATTGAACTCGATCCGCCCTGGTGGCAGGCGAGCAGGCCAACAGTTGGTAATACTATAATTGGCCACGTAAACAATTGCTATTCAAGACGATAAAGCTCACCGTTTCAAAATGGCAGTCGTATGGATATTTTAGGCTGATTTGCTCGATATACCAAATAATTTGGCCCATTTCAGTCAGATTTAATGTGCTGATAGAATATATTACAAGCATAAAAAAAATGCCATTTCATAGCCTCTTTTGTGCCCGATGAGTAATATTAAGTTTCTATGTCATATATCGGAATACAATCAAGCGATTCTTACCAAATTCGGCAAACAAGCAACAGTAAGGCAGTACACGTAAACTTTTATGTCCTAAGTAAGCCAGACATTTGCCTTCAAAATTGTAGCTAATAAATAAATAATCTCCTAAATCATATACCCAATTAAAACTTATATTTTTATGCTGACAATATAAATTATAAGAATTGAATGAGTACACACAATGCCTCTTTTGGCCACAATTTTTGTGAAAGTGAAAAAATAATTTTTTATGTCAAACAGGGAAAAAATGTACCGATTCCTACCAAACTCCGGGAGCAAGTGATATTGTGGTTGGCCATGTGTAACTGAAGTGTCTCGAAAACTTCAGAACTTACATTCAATATGGTATGCTGTATTTACGAAACCTTGTTCCTAACTTCAACTCATATTAGTATGCTGACATAATTTATTACAGCCATTAAATGGGTCTACATAGAGCATTTTTAACGCCTCTTTATACGATGGTGGCACATAAATAAATTATATTTTTGTCATGTCTCGGATATTAATAAACCGATAATCACCTAATTTTGTACTCCAGTTGTACTACAGTAGGCCATGTAAAATTATATGACTAAAGTGATTTAGGCACCTGTTTTCAAAATGGTGGCCAAATAAACATTTTAGATTAGTTAGCTGTATCTATGAAACCATGCATCAAAATTTAAGTAACTTTTTATCCTGGCAGTATCTATTACAACCCCCATATTTGTCTACACAAAGCCTCTTTTTACCGCCTAAGTAATTTTAATTAGTATATCACCTATTAAAATATTTAACCAGGTTTTACCAAACTTCTTTTTTGCTGATAACAAACTATATAAAATATATCATACATGGGTATACAGATCGTTGTTTTAGGGCTTGTTGTAGGATAGCACCACATGACGAAATAGAGCTTTCATGCCATATCTCGGGAACCAATTTAACACTTGTTCCAAAATTTCGCAAACACGTAGAGCGATGGTAGGCCAAGTAAACTTATAAGAGTGACTTGGACAAATGTTCAAAATGGCAAGCCTTCTCATATTTCAAGTTGCTGTGCCCTATCTATCAAAACACGTTAGACAGAAGTTGACGCTTTGAAGCCTGTCTGTGTGCTTAGTGTACGCCGGCTGACAGCACGAGTGTTTCTTCTCTTCGCTCAACCCCCACGTAACGGTTGTGCATTTGTACTTGTCTCGCTAGTCTTAAGTTACATAACATCCACGATTTCAAGAAATTCCTCGAAATTACTTGCATTCATATAGAGGAAATTAGGCGTATTAGATATGTTGGCAACTTCTTCTTACATTTACTGCACATTACAGCATCAGCCCAAAAAAATGTATATTCTAACAACGTCATTTACCATTGGGTAACTGTGGCAGAAGCAGCATATAATGACTGCTTTCAAGTGCTGTTCCTTCTTGCCTCTCGGCCCGAGGTCATTAACTCTATATCATTCACGTGATAATCTTGCAGGGAACGTTAAATATTTTTCAAAGAATTTCCGCGTGGTTGTGTTATGGGTTCAAAGAGTGGGGAGGGAGGGGGGAGACGTTGGGCCCACCTCTGGCTACGTCCCTGGATGGTACATTCCATCTGGCATTCTCTTGCTGAAATTTGACACGAATGATGCCTCGCATTCTTAAAACTGAACTAGAGAAGAACCTTGAAGTCAGCACTTTTCTGCTGAACTTTAACAACTAAAAGCTTGCCCATTACTTAAGTGATTTGAGTTCACTGAATCACTAGTAGATTTCCGTGTATTAGCAATTGAACTGCACAGTTTCGTGGCCTCTATTTGTAGCGAATGCTGATAATTTGCGTGTGAGAAGATAGAAATGACTTACTTTTCGAGTGGCAGTAATTCACTCAATTACAAAGCTTATTGTACTTTAGAACGTGCAAAAATAGCATCTGTGCCCTCTTTGGACATAAAGATAACGAATAGCAGCAATAGCGGGTATTGATTGGTAGGTATGACGTGGTTTCGTACACAATTGCGCCCCAGACAATAATGCAGAAGTGAGGTACGTTTAACTGGCGTAACAAATGTGCTCTACGCTTCTCAATAGATCTTCGGTGAATATGGGATACGGTCGACGTTTTGTCCTGAACACAAACACGATTATTACGAAACAATTTCGAGGCATTTGTGTCGCTCACGTAGTACGATGTACCATCACGTCCTGGCATTTCTGTGCTGCTTTATTAAAGACAGTGTCAGGAGTGATCAACGAATATGCACAACTAACTAAAATAAAAGGCAATAAACTGTCACAGAAAAACCTCTGCACACTTTGTGCACTACAAATTCACTGTGCCTCGTAGAATCAGCATTTTATAAGAAGGAAGATCTGAAGTATGTATCATGCTGCTGATGTAACTTGTGACAGAAATGTATATGAAACGATGATACATGAAAGATAGAACTTTTGCCGTTCTGGCAGGTAATATACATCGCGTGACTTGCGCGTACTACATGCTGGGAGTCCGTTTCCTTGCGCCTGCATACTCTCAAACATAATTCTTAAAAATTAAGAGCTCCTCTCGACTGTAATGTGTCTGTGTCCTCGACTCTCAAAAATGTCGTCCTTTCACAGGCGTACTTCCGCTTGATCAGATCACACACATCGATATATGTCAGTTCGCGTGGACGTCACAAGCACAAGGTCACCTCTACCAGCAGTCCCACAGACGATCGCGAAATGCATCAAGCCCTGGGGTACCTCTTCTGGAAACTGCGGAAGATCGCTTGGAGGGAAGAGGGGCGAGGCGAAGGGCGAACGCGACCGACATGATTTACAGGAGTTCATTTCCTTTCCCAATCAAGACCAGGGGAAAGGGGGGAGGAGCAGATAAGACACACAGCTCTTGGAGAAGAGAGACGGAGAGTAAAATATAAGAACACATCAGTCAGCCAGTCGGTGCCAGATTGACGCCACATCTCACTGGTCCCTCCCGGCCGGCTACCCCCTGCTTTCCCCACAGATTACTCTCGTCCATCATACTCCTGGGCGAGAGTAGGGGGGGGGGGGGTATTTTTCACCCCCGGAGGTTGGTATCTCCCCACGGAAACTCCCAGCCTACCATTCGCACGCGATACCACCTCCCCTCCTTCCTCCAGTTCCCGTCTCCCCGTGGGTGATGTATGGCTGACAGGCGGCGCGGTATTTCTTAACGACAATGTCAAAAGGTATCGGCTGATTTGTGAGAGGCCCGAGGTTCGATTAAAGACATCAGTTCCAGACCTCCACCCGGAGAAATATCGCCGACGAGGGAGTTAATGGGTGCGCCGTGAAAGATTGGCGATGGTGGGTGGACAGAGGGATTTTTTTTCCGTCCCCATTTCCGAAGGGTAGGTGGACACGGCGTATACCCGGGTTGAATGAAGGTTCTGGTGGGAAGTTCGGCAAGAGAATTTCTCATAAGGCCTTGGAAACTATTACTACGAAATAATTAAATAATTGTTGCTGCTTATTTATTTACGACAGTCTCTGCAATAAAGAGTCGAGCTAAATACGTGTTTTTAATAGTAATTTTTTGTCCCTGGTCGAATACTGAATCCACAGATTAGCATTGAATACAATTCGCGCATGAACACGACGACTGGAGGTAGTTCTTGTACAGGAAATATACTACTGTTGGGAAGTTCTCAACATCATGTTTACACTTCCTGCCGGTCTCCTTTGAGTTTGTGAAAGACATTTCCGTTTGTAACTCGAAATGTTTTTAAATATATTACACTAACACAGAACGTCTGTAAACCTTGTGCAAGTGCTTAAGAAATAAGGGGCCCTTTTTAGTCTTCTTCCCTAAGGAAAGAAAGTCTTATGAGATCACTTTCCTGTCTGTCTGTGTGTGTGTGTGTGTGTGTGCGAGTCATTGAGCGTGTGCGCATCCGCTTTCAAATTTTGAACGATCCGAATTTCACTAATCTCGGTACACAAATAGTACTCAGTAAGGAAACCTGGCTTTTATAGTTTTCGACCACTCCGGGCACTTACTTTCGAAATGGCAGCCATTTTAGTAATTAAAGTGATATGTCATATCTTGGAAACCATTCAAATTATTTAAACTAGATTTTGTATGCCGAAAACTCAAGGTGCAAGCACTGAATTCAGAGAGAAATATTATGTTGGTGAGCCATTTTGGAATATAGCATACTATGAAAGAATAAAGCTTTTACGTTATATCTCGAAAAATACTCAACCAATTTTCTCCAAATTTAGCGTTTATGTAGACCAGGTAAATGCAAGAAATTAAACTTAATTAGGCTGATTTTCAAAATGGTGACCATACAAATATTTGAGGTTTATTTGGTGTAACTACCTTACCGTTTGAGCAATTTCAACGAATGCTGACAGTGTCTATTACAGGCTTCATATAATCCTAAAAAGAACTACTTCTGCCTACAATTTTGTAAGATAGTGCCACACGAATAAATAATCTTTTTATGTCTTATCTCGGGGAACAATTGATCAATTACTATTACATATGGCAAACAATTCGTACTACGTTAGGTGATTTTTAACGTATATGTTTTATGTACGGCAGACAGCCATTTTTTTTAAATAAGCGCGACATAGTCTTTTTTTCGTTTTGTATGTTATATCGTCGAAATCATGTAATTAATTCCAATCAAACTTTGTGTGCAGCCTATATATATATATATATATATATATATATATATATTATATATATATATATATATATATAATATATATATATATATATATATATATATATATATATATATATATATATATATATATAATATATATATATATATATATATTATATATATATATATATATATATATATATATATTATATATATATATATATATCTATCAAGTGTGTCTATAAAAAAAATTTTGTTTGCCGTTTTGTAAAATAGTGTCACATGACAAATTAAAATTACGCGATATCTTCGAGAAACAATCGATTTCTAGTAAATTTGGCAAATTAGTAGCACTATGGCAGGCCACGTAAAATGATCATCTTTGAGAGGCGTAGACACACGTATTTTCAAAATGGGTGCCATATAAACATTTTAGCTATAAATTTTTTATTGACGAAATTGTAAAACAATTTTCACGTAATAGCCATCAAAATTGTCTATGCAACGCCTCATTTCTTCATCTTTTTGTAAGATAACTACACATGAAATACTACAATATTCATGTTGTATCTCGGGATACAATCAACCAATTTATTTCAAATTTGGCGAAGAATTTGCACTGCGGTAGGCCATATTAATTTATGGGTTTTAAAGTTATCTCATTTTCTGAATGGGGCCTATAGAAACAGCTCGGTTAAAGTCCTATATCTACGAAACCACGTATCATATTTATATTTAACTTTGAATATTGTATCTATGTCAATCATTGAATATGATAAAACATACATTTATTGTCATCCATTTATGAAGATCGTCACATGAACAACTGAGGTTTTTATGCCATATCTCGTGGACCAATCAACCGATTCATACAAAAATTTCACGAAGTATTGCTATAGTAGTGTATGTAAATCGACAAGTGTTATGTATGGCAGGCATGCTTTACTGTGGTTTATATAAATAATTAAGATTAATTTGTTATATCTATGAGACGTTTCAAGAAAATTCAACCAAATTTTATACGGAAATAGTAGGGCCTATAAATTATAAGCATCATTTATACATACAGAGATTCTCCTTTGCCGTGTTTTTTGCAATTTAGTATCAGTTGAGTAAATAGAACATTTTGCCATATTCACGAGACAATTCAACTAATTCCCCCCAAATTTGCTACAGCTATAGGACGCCACGTAAAGTTACATGATATAAATATGGCTGACTGATTTTAGAAATAGCAGCCATTTATATATGATTGGCATTTCGTATTAACAATTTAACCAAATTCGATAAAACTTTTTATGCTGCTATTATCTATTAGTAACTTTCTATACAGAAACTTTTTAGGCAGTTTTATAAGATACTCCTTTAAAAACAGTATATTTTTTATGTCATAATCTCGGAGACCAATGAACTTATTTCCACCAAATTTTTCACACAAGCGGTGGTATGGTAGGTCATGTCTACTTGTAAGTTTTAGTGATTCAGAAACTATTAAAAAAATTATTGCCATGTAAATATTTCAGGATAGTGAACCCTACGATTCAAAACATTAAGGCTGATTACATTCGAAGTTGATACTTCTAATCCTACCTCCGTGTTGCAGTTGATTTCACGCTATCTTAATTTTACGAGTTTTTTTTTTAATTCGAATCCCGGGTAAATCACTCGTGTTTATTGTCTTGGTACTATTTCGCATGTTTCTGGCTTCATCTATAATGATATCGCTGTCAATGAGACGTCATCGCGTAACTGCCATCCAAGCTTTTAAGAATTTCACTGAAATTTATTTGCACCCATGTAGAGGAATGCATGCTAATTAGTTATGAGTAACTTCTGGTTTGTCATTATTTTTTTTCGGAAACGCACGATATCTCACTATGATGTAATATTTCTGCAATGTTTTCTTCTGTGCCTTGGGCATGTTCCATTTAAGGATATTGCTTACTATCCTTCCATCTACGCATTAGCCTTAAGAGCTTTCTGTTACTTCGAGGTATCAAATCCCCCCCCCCCCCTCTCTCTCTAACAATTTTTTTTTTTTTTCACAGATCATCTGTATACCAATTCCGTTCTTTCCTGCGCGGAAGTATGCAAAATAAGGACAAATCTGACCCGTTTCTCGAATGTTCTCATTTTTTCCGCTGTCAACTCGAGTTGCATTACATTGTTTCTTGTAACGCCGGCGCTTGTTTCCACTTATTGTTTTCGCTGCATTTGTCAATTTCGGCATTACCGCAGACATACTCTTCTGTCTGATTCACATAAGTAAACGTTTGTATTTGTGTTGATTTTACTTCCACAACTGTGCTTCCATGACACACTTCAGTCACAGATTCTTCAATTTTCGTTAATGCTCAACAGACTAAATTTTTCGTTTTTATAATTGGAACCTAGTATCCTCCCGCAGATATCTACTACAATGTATTGGATAATTGAGATAGCTGGCGATACTGTTGCTTTTGGTCGTTAGTTTGTTCCCTTCCTGAGAAATCTGAAATCGTTATTGTTATTGGTACATATACTAATTGAGATACTTGGTACTTGTCGAACACCAATTTGAAACGTACATGATATTTTGTAATCGTTATACGTTTGTTTACTGCTTGAAAATGGCTCAATTTAAGTGTAGGCATATTTTCTTGAATTCATACACGACATCTGTTGCAGATCCTCTCTTTGAGCTGCCACGAACTGCTTCATTATCATGTCATATAATCGTATCATTATGTTTCCCAGTATAAATTTTCTCCTTTGAAATTTTTGTATTGTATTTATTCACTATTGGGTTAACAGTATGGGATTTGGTGAATCACCTTGTTTGATTGCATTAAATACTGGGCTTGCATTTGGGAGAATCCGTATACCATTCCCGGCTCAGTTATTCTGACTTCGGTTTTCAATGGTTTACCGAAACCACCCCCAGGCGATAGCTAGGATCCTTCCTCACTGCAGGCCACGGAAAATTCCTTCCTCGCCCTTCGCTGTTATGAGCAACGTGCTTTGTCATTAATGACCTCGGTATCGACAAGACGTTAAGCCTTACGTATACACTTATTACGGTTACATCTAGTAAGCGGATTTTGGCAAATGGTGTACTTAAATCAATGAAGCCCAACAGTTCCGGATTATCAAAGGCCAATCATTCCCCCCCCCCCCACACCAGTCTTCTAACAATGAATACAGCCAAATACAAGATCTTCCACTCTTGAATCGTTGCTGGTGATCTTTTCACTCTTATATCTTATAATGCTAATTATCAATCCGTTCTTCTGTACTTGCCGGGATTTATCTGGCCTCCCTGCTCAAACAGCAGTACAAGAATGTTTGTTTGTTTTCAGTATTTAGATATCTTGTAAGATCTAAAAATCTTTCGGATGAAATTAGTATTTTCCCCCAAGAGGATGTTTTTTTTTCAGTAGTTTAACACTATTATGTATCCAAACCGGTTTCACCGCTGATTGACGGAACTTAAAATGTTGAACCTTTTCTTTTGTTTGTTTTGCCAATATTGTGCATTCCATACCTGAATTATTAATTTCAATGATATTTATTCTCCGCATAATATTATTACGAAGTAATTTTTTAATACACTATCCAGTCCTCATATGACAACATTTGTGTACTTATGAATTCATTTGTGTTTGCTCTCAGATTACACAACGTCCATATTTGTTTTCGCTGCCCACATAGGTCGGGACATAGTCGACCTGTAAGGAAACCCAAATAATTTTCCTCCGTAAAAGAATTCACTTTATTTTTCTTATATTTTCCATGTCACTGGGTAGTCATAGATTTGTTTATATAAACGAGAATGTTTAAAAAAAGTAAGGTAACAAAGACCTCGTGGATAAATTTTATTCCACAGGCAGATATATTAGTACACAGTAGCATTGGTACACATTACTTTTCAATATAGTCACCATGTTTGTCGAAATATTTGTTCCAACGGTACACCAACGCATCGATGGCAATCTAGAATTAATCTAATCTCTATTGATTCCCTGAAGTCACATCATGACGGCTTGTTGAACTTCTGTATTGGTTGTTAATCACCTACCATTCAGGTGCTTCTCCAATGCTCTGAACAGATGGAGTTCTCCGAGTGCCAGGTAGGGGCTGTTGGGAAGATGGATGTTCCAATACCCCCACCGGAAGTGCCGTAACAATTCATACGTGCCCGTATCTGAGTGTGGTCAGACGTGCATCAAAACGACCTCTATTGCGAGAAGTTCAGGTCGTTTACTGAGAATTGCCTCTCGCGAACTCCCCAGTGTGTGGCAATAACATGCAGCATCCACCGTCGCCCCCCCCCCCCTCGGTGAGGAAATCAGCCAGAAGCACGTCCTTTGCCATGATTTCTCCACTGATGGAGCGGTTGTGAATGTCTTGGGAAGGTGGGGACGATGTGTGCTTGCATGACATGGATACTCGCTTCGTCACTAGCGTGGAATGATGCACCCACGTTTCACTCCCCGCAACAGTACACTACAGGTGCAGCATCAAGTGCATGCATGAGAGAAAGAATCCCATCGTACGGCTTATGTGACATTCTGCGAGTTGCTTTGGTACGCAGGATGAACACAATATTCGGTAACCCTGCTTGTTCACGATCGATATTGTGTACACTACCCGCTGAGATGTCAATGCAACGACCATCCTTAACCAGACCTTTAACACGCACAAATTTTCATTTGTGGCGGATGTGCTTGGCCCGTCCAGATCGTTGCTAACTTTGCACGTCTAACCTGCCGGTATCAAACGTTGTGCACCGAACTCGCATCCGTTTCCGTGATATGTCATAAGCACCGTACGCCTCAGCTAGGTGTTGATGAATTTCGGCTAGTGAGGTGCCCTTTAGACGCAAATACCTGATCACGTCCACGTTTGACCATGTTTCTGTGAACGCAGCCATCCTACAACTGATACCGCGAGGGTCTGATGAATAAACGCGCAATTTCCCGGCTGTGTGACAAAGCTGTGGTCTTCTACTGCGCGCTGGCAGGAGATTTGAACAAGGAGAATAATATGACACTCGTGAGAGATCTTGTTGCCTTACTTTTCGAATCAACTTCGCACTTTGTTCTGATATGTCGCTTTCGTAACTTATATCTAAAAAAAAAAAAACTTATTTCATACAAAATTAATTAATTTCCACGTATCATGCACGTGACCTTTTTCTTTGTGTTACAGCAAATATTTGTGAACCATTATGTTTTTAACTTTTTCTTCATTTTTCTACATGCAGTTAGAGACTACTTTGTTCTGTTTGCTTATACTGATTTCACCGGTAATGATAAGCTAATCTTCTACATTAACGTTGCACACTGAGCATTTTCACGTCCTCTTGCTGACGATTCTCAGTAAATTAACCAAATATATCATACTTTCACTTCTTTTCTGTATTTAACAAATCCCTTGGACGATTTCGCATTCTTTATACACAAATGTCTTTCCTGTATCATTATAAAACCAAGTAACTTTTATTAACACGACGTCTCTGTATATCTATATTTCACTGTAGCTTGCGGAATCATTAAATTCTTTTGCAAATCAAAATTGGTTGTCATTAATTAGTTCTTTTGCAAATCAAAATTGGTTGATTGATAAAAGTTAGCATTATAAGTCTGGTGGTCTCTCCTTGTATTCCAACAAGATCAAAAAGGACACATGTCTACCAACATACATCACCACGACGCGCAGGGTATCGCTGCCTTGCGTTATTCACTTGTTTCGTTTAGTAGCATCGCTTATATACATTATTTGCGTTCAGTGAAGTTGGACAGCACTCTCAAACTCCGAACGTATGTACTGTGGTTCGCGTGCCAATTAGCGACGCTCCGGCCCAATAAAATTCGTGGTGATTCAGGCACCCCCTCCTCCTAGCTTGGAGAAACCCGAGTACTTTCCCTCCTCCCCTCCCCCCCCCCCCCCCCCCCCCCGCACCTTACCGGGCGAACCCTCTTTTGTTTTAATTCTTCGCCCGTGGCGGACGCAGTTATGCCCCTTCGCAAGGGCCGGCCCAAAGCCAGCCCCAGTTGTAATATACTGCCGCCTCCACCGCCAGAAACACACATGAAGAGCATGTGTGCACCGCTTACCTCCCCCAGTCCCCCACCCCCTTCTAGCCGACAAACCCCTCCTAGCAAACCAGCACGCGGCAGTTAGGGAAATTATTTACTTGACCGAGTCTGAGATATTATATATAACGTTTGCAAGGGTACGAGGGCGGTAAAACGGGTCGCTGTTGGAAGGAGTGCGGCGTTTAAGGGGAGGGGGAGGGATTTTCTCTCGCTTTCGTCCCTCCACCATAAATATGTGATGTCGCTTTAATATCACGTGGCAGCTGGGGTAAATTGTTATGAATGAGTTGACGGGGGGAGTAGAAAGGGTTGGCGGCAGCTTACACCGTGGTCAGGGAGGACAAGAGGATAGGAACAATGTGCCCATTGCATCGCAATGCCGGGGAAACAGTCGTGGCTGCGGGAGAAGTCTTCCTACTCTCCTCCTGTCCACTGTGCTAATTTGCTGCTGTCGTTTTACTTGATGCCGACCTATCAAAGTACCTCTTTAAGTGCATTAAAATTAATATCTTTTGTTTCCCGTTTGGAAGAAGAATTTCATACGTTTATATAAAATAAAATTTAACTTTTAAAGAAAAGCGTGCTGTACTGTGAGTTGCGCCATATTTTGTCATAGAGACTGTAGTGTGTTGCAGGAAACAAGACGTGACTTTTTAAAACTGTGTATCTTTATCGTATGTTACTTGACTATTTACTTTTGACACAGTTCATTTATTTGCAGACGAATCGGGAACTTTAGGTTAAAATCTGTCAGCTGATTTCTCACGGGCCCAATAAATTATGAATATACAATTTTACAGAGACAACATCTAACAATGTAAAAGATTGTTGATACGTACAGAGTATGGAGAAATTTAACTACCAGCCACACGTCTTAGCAAGGAGAAAACAATTAGGCATCACAGTTTAGTGAGAGGCAGTATTGAGATGAAAGATTTACGCTCCTAGTTTTGGTCCACGCTTCAGAGCGAGGAAGTGGGCGCCGATGAGGGTGAAATGTGTGGTGGAATGCAGGGGCGAAACACCCCGAGAAGACCCGCCGGCCAATGGCAAGGCCCGCCCCGTTCCCCGCATGTGAAAATCCGGGCGACCCCACTGGGAATCGATGGAGCTAGTGATATTTCGCGAAAAAAAAAATGCGAGTACATGGTAGACTTCAATATCATAGGCACCAAACAGCAGTTTATATATTGCCATCTGTTGCTGTCAGCTTGAGAAGGCGTCTTCAGGTTTGACCGGCGAACTCAGAATTCGGCAACGTCGGCACGGCTTCTTCGTGATTCGTGTGCAGACAGGTAACAGGTGTCAAAAAGTGATTCAGCCAATCAAGATAGATAAACGATCCTACAGTGTTTTGAAATATCAGGTCCTGAAATTTCACTACCCCTGGGAATCTAACCTGGAAAGATCATCACACTCCAACAGCGGTTGTTTGTTCGTAGACAACTACCATCCCTGGAAGCCATTATTGTGTTCAACTACGCTAATACTTCCTTACCCACTGTTGTATCAAATTCATAACACAATGAAATCTCTTTAACGTAAACCTCAAGAGACCTGATTTTTTGCAGTTTGTTATAATTCCGTTCTTATTAACAGATGTCCGAGATGGTTATGCGAAATTAAAAATAATTGAAATGTGAACTGTGTGATCTAGCACATTGGAAAATAAGACATTGTAATTCCCAGTGCGGCTTCTTTTACCAGAGGATTTGACATTACATCGTAAAGCATATTAACAATTTTTTCCCCTAATAGTACAAATTTAAGTTAAATTCCTCAGTTCATTCCAAAAAAAAAGAAAACAACTCTGTGTTAATTATAATTTTGTATTAAAAAGAGTCTTATTAGTGAGTTTTCCTTGTATTTGGTTTCAGTAGTGTGAGATAAATGTTTATTAAATCTCATACAAATAAGCACTAGAGAAACATAGCTTATAAGTACACATGTCCACCTTAAATACCTATATATATAACATTTCTATTCTGACCCGAACCGTTGTATTGATGCGAAATTTGACTGGCGAGATTGATAGGACAGACGAAAGAGAGAAGTTTTTAAAATATAATTCATTACATCAGAAAAATGTTCTGCCCACCTGCGACAGAAGATGGGCTCCTTCGATACCTCGTTAGTCCACATGAATACATGCATTTGTAAGATCGGGCAAGGAATGAAACAAAAGTCATTTATATCCTATGCTGCAGCAGATCTGCTCACAATCGTCTAAAAAATTTCCCTCTAAAGAATTCCATCTGGTTCCACAATTTTCGATGAGCGACAAGGCAGGTCATCGGGAAAGCCACGGAAGTACTGAAACATTGCAGAGTGTGCGAGTATTGTCTTGCTGGAGACTGGCGCCTGGACTCCAGGCTAGTACAGGTAGCACATGAGGCAGCCAGACATTTCCATGGGTAATGTTGTGCTTTCAACAACCGTTGTATCACTTCCAGTGACGGACAACGATCATGTACGATGTCGATTCAGACCATCCCGACAGTAGTGTAGGGAATGCGTGCCGCTGAAATGTAAGGCAAGAACTTAAACACTCACATAAATACCTTGAAACTTTAGCACAATGTTCATCCAATATGTGCTCTTCATGGTAAACTGAGCACTTTTGGAAGACCTGCTCAACATCTACCTGTATGTACAGCATGTATTCTTCCACGATATTTACAAAAATAATTGCCAAAGTCCAAATCACTTCGTTCATGAGTCGTTCAAGTAATGCTGCGAAATTATTTTAAAAAAATCAATTCTACGTATTTACTTATTGTTAAACTAACTTGCATTAAAAACCTATATATATATATATATATATATATATATACACACACACCCACCCACAAATCGCTTCACTATTCCCAGGTTTTATCTAACACTTCTAGTTCTACACTCTAAATATGAATCAGTTAGTATTTCTCTTTTTCAATCACATAACAGTACTTAACTGATTCATCAGTTACTTCACTGAATTTAACTTATAAATCTGTGAAAAAAATGCATGTTTTCTTCCACTTATTGGTTCAGTGACTTTTCCACTTATTCATCAGCCAATTTTTCTCACTGTTTCTCACTGATTTGTTTTTGGACTGATCGATCAGTAAAAGGGCATATAAAAATGGCCGCCAAAAGGCGTGTAAAATTGGCCATTAAACAACGTGCAATAAATGAAATAACAACGTATAAAATAATAATACCAATACAAAACACTTTCAAAATTTGTTTCGTCATTCAAAACACAATTTAACGAGGTAACTTGAACATCCAGTTTTTCCATTCCGTTTCTACGTCTTTAATTTCGTTTTCACGTAACCGTTACTGCGCTCTTTTTGAAGGTTTAAACTGCATATAATGTGGTGAAGAGAGTGCACCCATATATACTATTAGTTTTGACAATCCCAACGACACCAATTAAATTAAAAACAAAAATAAATTGGCTCTAAAGAACTCACTGTTCCGAGCCGCCCAATTATCTTCACTCACTCACGAAAAGAAAGAGCATACAATTTAAAACGTAGACGGTCGATGAGAGACCATAAGACCACGTGATTTGATAGCTCAGATTGTAAGGTGATGGTCTACAAGCAAATTGGGGAGTGAGTGAGAGAGTGTGTGCGAGAGTGTGTGTGTGTGTGTGAGAAAGAGTGTGTGTGTGTGTGTGTTCGATCCCGGCCCCCATCGGGTGTTTTTAACTTTTTTAAATTACGGCAAATTGCGCAATATAAATAGTAAACTATCGTAATTATGTTTATTTCTCGTAATTATTTGACTAAATTCATTAACAACAATATTTAATTCGTCACTGCAGTTAGCAGTCACGTATTCAATCAGTCAAATTGTTTCACATCACTTATTCAATCAGTGAAATCCTTTCACTGAAAGAGCCAATGGTTTTCCACTGATTCCAAGTGGAACAATTTTCGCTGATTCGAGTGGTTTAATTTCACTAAGAATCAGTGGCTTTTCACTTATTCGATTTTAGAATGTTCATGAATACACGGAACTGTTTTACTTCCATTGTAACCAACCTCGACTGAGCACATGCCAGTAAGGTATCAAGCAGCAAACAACAAGCTGTTTCGCCAACTGTTGGCAATAGTGGTAAACGTTCGTATTTATAACTGTCAGAATTTCTCATATGTTCGGCAATCACGTCATATCAATAAAAGCATCTTTACCAATTGTTTAAATAATTTTAATGTGGATCGTTGCTTTCACAGTGGTTTTTTGAATTCAACAGAAGCCACACGAGAAGACGATATACAAAATGCTAACTGTTACTTACTGCTAGAAAAATTTAAGCAGAAAGTTTATGGGCCATTTATTGCATGCCAACTGTTATCTATTAATGGGGAAATATTAGTAGTAAGCTAATAAGCCATTTATGGCGTATCACACAATACTTACTGATGCGGATGGATTAGCGAAATGTTAATGTGACACTTATGGCATGCCAACTGTTGCTTGCTGCTGGGGACAGTTAGCAGCAATCTTGTATGCCACTTATGGCATGCCACCTGTTACTGCTGGGGATGGATTAGTGGAAGGTCAATGGGACACTTATGGCATGCAAAATGTAGCTTACTGATGGTGACAGTTAGCAGCATTTATTGTATGCCACTTATGGCATGCAAACTGTTACTGCTGTGGACATTATAGCAACAATCCCATGGGTCATTTATGGCATGCTGTGAAATAGCAAATAGCGTGTGTAAATGCACTTCATTTTTTTTATTGCATGCATATGTGAAGAAAATTATTATGCGACATTATTAATAATAGAATAATACAGTTTCTAGACTGGAAACCTGCAAAGCATAAATATAAAATAAAATAGATATATCTTTATTTTGCATTTTAAATACCACATGGAATTGGACGGAAGCTAAAATACCGGTATTCTGAACAAAACACACAAATCACAGTATTAACTTGTGATACTAGTATTCTTGACAACGAAACCAAAAGTTGTGAGGCAGGTCACAGAAGAAACCGTGTATCGGGAAGGTGAGAAGAGAAAGAACACTGAAAGATATGTGGGCACGAGACATCTGCTTGGAAGAATACTGAAGAAAATGATCAACAGTCATCGGGGAAAAACTAAAAGCAGAAAAACAGAAAAGAAAAATACTAACATAGGGAAAAAGTGTTAATTTTGAGACACAAATGACAAAGTGTGTCAATAAAAGCAACCAATGCTGATGTTGACCCCACATGGGACTTGAAAATAAAATAAAAGGCTATCGAGTAGAAGAGAAGATGACTGTGAATCAGAATGTAACTTTCATCCTAAAGAAAAGCCTCTAAAATATTAATGCTTCCTGTGGCTAATAAAAATTGTAGTTGTGTTAAATATTTATAAAATCTAAACAAGGCTAAAAGAGCTGCCAGGCAATGATACGCAAGTAGGAAAATTAAGGTGTATCCAGCAAGGCAGACAGGTACAAAATCTGATTGTAGGCTTCAATACTATAATAACATTAATGAAGATGAAAATACCAAAATTGTACTGACTATTATGGTATTGAAAACAAAGAATTACAAACATACTTCCTTTTCCAGAATTTTTTTTAACATAATGTATGAGGAAAACACCCAAATATATCACATAATCATTAGACAGAGAAAACCAAGAATCCAAAACCTGGAATGTATTATTTTATAACCCAAGTGCTTACTTTATAAAGAAATAATTAATGCTCTCTTTTACATAGAATCATTTCGCAACAGTTTGTGAATTGATAAATAATGATTGAGGTTGGTTCGAGACCAGATAGTATCTGGGCGAATGGCTCCAATTGCAGATGGAAGCATGAGTAACAAATAATAATCTATCATTCATGACGAACTAAAGAAAATATTGAGTCGCACATATGTTCATTCCCCAGGACGACGCGCCTCTATAAGCACACTTGCAACCTGAACAGGAGGTAACTAGACATGTCATTGAATTTGGGAAAGATGTACGACTTATTTCTGGACAAATTCCCTTATCATAAGATAAAACTGAAAGTTCGGAGAGTTTACACGATCATACTGCATTTGACGATTAGGAATGAAAGATGTGGACCGCTAGAAATTGTTGGCGAGTCTTGTTATACGAAAAAATTTTCATGAAAATTTCCACTTTTTATTTATTAGTTCAAAATGAGACAAACTTGCTACATGTGAAAAGCTGAAGGTTCAATGAAGTGCGAATGCTGATTGATCTCTTCAAAATCAAGTCAAAGAAAAAAAATTTATAGCATGTTAACTATGGCAGTGTATAATATCACAAGACAGTAAACGTGCAGGGTCTATGCAAGAAGTAAATGAGGTTTCATATCCTTTTTCGGTAATCTCAAGGATTTACAACGAATTTTATCAAAATCTAGTCTAAATATGTTAAGAGCATTTCACTGCAAGAAACTATGGGTATTCAATGTAAACATATATTTTCTAAACACTGGCGAAGGGTTTCCATGGACTGAAAATAGAGCAAGGCATAGTTCGGATGAAATTTGGCCATGTCTACTTAGGATTGCAAAATTAATAAAGAAATCTTGTTGAACAGATAAACTGATAGTTTGGTCAGATTCATGCATAGGTCAAAAAAAGAATTTTGCTGTCTTACCTTTAGAATATGACTTGGTTCAAAGAGATCAGGTCACACAGATTAAAACTGAATTCTCAACACTTGAACACCATGTTTCCGAACAACACACACTTCGATAGCATCCCAGTGAGTGGAAAAAAGTATATAGAACATGCATAAAAAATTGTTCTCCCAAATTTATTGTCATCAGTTAAACCATCTATAACCAAAAAAAAAAATATATTCAATTTCTTAGGATATCTGCAGGTCACAACATCAACATAAGGGTGCTCACATCAAACCAACAAACAGGAAGAACCTGTATAAAACTAATGAGCCTTCTTTCATCTACATGTATGCAAATAATTTTGATTAAGATCATGAAAGGTTGGATGGTAAGTGGATCTTGTCGTCGGGTTGATAGCATCATCATTAGAGATGGAGTCTGAGACAAATACATTACCACTGAGGCAATTATAAATACACCAAGGCAAACTGGGTTCGATTCCCAGAGGGGTTGCTATTGGATTTTCGCACATGGGACTCTTGCCAGGGGATGCCACTGGTCGGCGGATTTTTCCAAGGATCTCCCATTCCCTCCACTCTTGCATTCCAGCCGCTGCTCTACACTCACCTCGCTTCGCGCCCATCGTCTCTCAAAACCCCGCTGTTAAGAACTGCCCAAACATCTCCACTCCACTAATACACACGTACCTCACCCGGGACTCGATCCCAGAACTCCTGGTAACGTATTATGAAGTGCAAATAACTGCAATATGGAGGTTGGAATTCGAAGCATCTACTTGAGTTGTAGTCAGTTTAATATTTTGGTAGATTGAGTTTACCAACTTGAAATATTTACAGGGACGTAATTTTGTAAACATGTGTGTAGGTCACTTACATCATGTAAGTTTGCATGGCATACCACAACACCACTTGTGTGCAGAATTTGGTGTAAATAGCTTTACAAGTTCCCTATATGGCATTAAAACTTCAGTTTCTCATTTGGCACTGTCGTACTAAAAGGTTTAAGAAGAATTGGTATAATGTACGAAGCATCATAATCACTGCAGTATCACTCATATAAAATGTGGCTATGTACTTTCTGGTACTATATTGTTAATTTTGTGATGTAGGTAAATACACACTATGTATAACAATATACGATAGATAATTATCAAAGTAATGCAACCTAAAATGAAACATCCAGAAATCACGCATATCATCGATATATACCAACCTATTATCTGTGGCATCATTTAAACATGACTCAAATCAGATCATACATTCACAAACTCAGGCTACAAATGTTATCGTTCGGACAGACTTAATAATTCCTGTGGAGGCATCCTGACCCTTACCTGCAATGGCATATCACACTATCCAAAATCCATCGCACCACTCACAGGACTTGAAGCCCAAGAGACCCGAATCATTATATTTCATCCAGCCTTCACTTTCGTAATTACCTACATTCCTCCACATGGCCCCTTTTCTACATCTGACATATCACAACTTGCCAAACTAGACTCCAACATAATAATAGAAGGAGATTTCAACACCCGACATATCAGCTGTGGCTGTCACACCTCCACCTTTCGAGGCAGAACATTGCTCATATTTGCAAGGAATGCCAACCTGAAAATTGCAACTCCCTCTTCACCCACTTACAGGTTACCCCATTCCACTTTTCAACCATCTATCATTGAGTTCTACTTTACTTCATCCATAATACAACTGTAACATATCAAAGCACTCACTCGCCTTGATTCAGACCCCCTTCCAGTAACAGCACATCTTAGCTAACTGCAGCGCCACCTTCTATCCGCGTTCGCCCCAGCTCAAAACCACACTCTACAGTAAAATCAACCTCACCAAAAACCCAGAATTCCAGAGGAACTGTATATAGCCGTGTACTCATTCATAAATCACACCATTACTTCAGCAGACTCTTCCATTCCACGCCATCATCCACGCCCAGCTGGCACCCCTTTCCCTCATTCTCTCGGCACACTCGTTCGCCAACGGGACCGCGCCCGTAGTCGTTGGTAACAAATGCATCAGCCAGCTGATCTTGAATACTACCTTTCTCTTCATCACACAGCCAAGTGGGAAATTTGCACTTGGCTAGCACATCAACAACAAAGGAAAATCCAATCACTTTCGCTCACTGATAATACAGCATGACAATTCATCTGCAAATTCCAAGGCACACCACGACTCATCCCTCCCCCTTTACATACTGATACCACACTGGAGTCCCCAATCAATAAAGTCATTGTCTTAGCCACTCACTTTGCCGCCACTTTTCAGATTGGTCACGAACTGGTCGATCATCAGTTTCCATGTACATGTGTAGGTAGCCAATATCCCAGTAGCGGAATTCGACGAGTGGTGGTCTGGACATGGCTTCGTAAATATTATCAAGCCAAAATGCATGCATATTCGGCCGATGTCTTGCAGCCAAACAAATGATAATAGATGTTCCAGCTACTATGTTTACATCAAATGAACTACTGGTCAGGCTGCAATAGTATCTCAGAACTCTCGAACTCAGACTTCAAACAAAGTTCAAAATTAATGGAGGCTTCCCCCTTTGTACGCAGTATTATATGGATTTCACAGTCGAACAAATACAGTACAATATTACAATACTAAGGCCTCTCAGCACTCGTAGTTTTGAATTTTTACATAACACTCTTAGCTATTAGGCCCTGCCACGCTATGGCCTCCCAATAGGCTCGAGAGAATGAGCATGCCCTCTCATCACAGGTGATCCTAATTCATGCCTGCATCGACCAGATCCAAAGCCTCGATCTGATAAAGGTTCTGACAGCCTCGCCCTCAGATACCATGCGAGAGGTCCGGCCAGGGTTCTATCCATACCCCTAGTGCATTTACAGGGCATAACCAGAGCAGGTTGCTGCTCACGCCCGGTTCTTCAACAAGAAGGGGGATCTCTCCGGACCTCCTCCAGTATACGGAGTCACATACAACAGCACATAAAACAAAACAGATGGAGCTGAAATTAAATTAAGAGGACCTCAATTTGAGATGGCAGACCCCATATCTACTTCAACTCGGAGCCACAGTTTCCAACCTCGTTCACTCAAAACCTAGACATTTGCTGTTGTGCAGTGACCAGACAGTTCGCACCCTATCTCGATGAACCAGGTTCGATTCGTGATTGGACACACCACATTCCCATAAACAATTAACATGGAGAACATTGTCAACCTGCTTCCCCTGTGTACTTCCCTTTCTCCCTCAGATAAATTTCGTTGCAATTCCTGAAAATATTCCACGCCATTCACAGTCTGCCGAACACATGTCATTCGCTGATATTTTCAGTTGTTGGAAGAAATGTTCCACTGGCTCTCTGAACCAGAATGTGATTTCATATATCCGAAATTAACACGGGAAAAATATTGCTAAGATAGGCTCCAGTACATGGTGTTAAATTACATCGTATTTTCAATACGCCACCAGCAGTACCATGCTTGCAATCACTGCAAACTTTCATGCAGGACCATACTGCAAAAAACTATAAGAGCTTTGACATGGTGACTGATAAACCTAGGGAGCACATCATGACAGGAAATAATAGATAAAATACTCCCTTCAATGATACTGTGCACGATGACAAACATTACTTATAATGTTAACGAAAATAATAAAAATTATAAAGACTCCCTTGTGCTAGGTAGCCAGACCCTGCACACGAGGATACGCAGCAAGTATGGTGTTTAGCATTTTCCAGGTACACTACCCATTCCATTTTCATTTTAAAAAAACCCAAGGTTTCACACAAAGCTGCTAGCGAGAATTGGGGTCTTTTACTCTCCTACATTACTAAGGGCAGCACCAGAATGAATCACAGTTTGTTAAATGCAAGACATTGTGATGCTCCACTTACCCATTACGCACAAGAAGGTATCCCAGAGACTATGGCATTTTGTGTGGCTAGAGTCATTTGCCAGATGGGTGAAGATCATCTCCGCGATAAAAAGAAAAACTGACAGATCTCAGCTGAGGTGGAGAAATTTCCCACCACAGAAAATACCTTGAGACCTCACTTGCAATAATCCTCGAACTTAATCGAGGACCCTCCTTGTGCTCATTTCTCCTGAATGTTAAATATGCTTCCCCATCGAGCACATATATCCTATAGCTGTTAAAACAGATACATAAAATTGAAATCAAGAAGTCTTCAATTTATCTTTTTTCTCGATTTGCCAGATTAGCAGCCCCAATTCTAACCCCCACATGAAAGCCACATTTCTCAGCATCATTCACACTAAACCTAGGGCTTTTGCAGTTCTGCCATGACCTGGAGAAAACCTTCATATATTGTAAATGCACGCTACTCTGAAAAAAAAAATCCCACATTTCCTGCTTGCTCGAGTAGAATCCCGGATAATATACGATTTAGCATAACGGGGGTTGATAGTCCCGATGAGTAGTAAACTTCGCTACAGAACCGACCACGAGACTTTCGACTAACATCACACCTGGCACCTGTGTGATATCGGATAGGCAGACTTTGCCCCACGTCGAGAGCCACGTCATGAAGCTATGCATGCCGAGGGTAGATCGGCAGATGAGAGAATCAATTCTCCTCTTCAAGAACACTGAATGGGTGAATAACCTCCACACCACAAACAAACAATGAGCCCTCAGTTTTTCCTCCAACTATGGCGAAGCCTCCATCTTCACCCATGAGGTGAGGGAGGGGGTTTGGTTTCAGGTGGGGCGCGAGGGAAGGAGCGAGTGATAGTGAGAGATGGCGGAGGGTTGTGGGATTGTGATGAGGGGATGGGTGTTGGGGGATGGGATGGGGGTGGGTGAGAGGATTGGTGGTAGTGGGTGGTGGATGATAAAGTGGTGTTTAATTTATTATACTTCTCATAAAATTAATTTATCATAAAATTATTTTTATTAATAATGTTTTATTAAACTAATTTATAGGGTTCGTGGTTGTCGGGGGTGAGGAGGAAGAAAGGACATCCAACATGGCCGCCTGCCGCTAGCTCTGGCTGTGACGTCAACTAAGATGATGGATGGCTCCTAGCTCCTTCTGATTAAAGCATGTTCCAGAACCAACGTAAGCACAATACTATTGTTATTATTATTCGCATTGTAATTGTAATGTTATTCAAGACAATAGGATCGTTCTTAACCATGGTAGCTAGTAGGAAAAAGTAATTTGTAGAAATGAAACCTTAATACAAAATGGAAAACCTTACCGAATTTTCGTAAAAATTGTAATAGTAGTTAATTTATTATAGAGAACTGACAGTCTAATTGGAAACCGTTACGTATTATGGCTGTAAGCAAACGCCACCATAAAAAAAATGTATATTTTAAAACAGAGGATAATTTTTGGCTCACGAAGTTCTCATATTAAACACTGCACAATGATACCTAAGTACGTATTAAAACCCTAGGCTCTGTTTCATCAACGTATTCTTTTGTTACTACATATGTGAGATTAGCTTTTTAAAGATATGTTATTGAGTTTACGAGTTATTCTGAAAAAAAGAAAATATTTTAAATGGTATGACACCGCAAGATCTTTATACAGTGGAATGAAGAGTAGGTTGGCGCCTTCGAATAATAGAATGGATGTTGAAACGACTGTTTCCGTTCAAATATTAACAAAAAATGGATGGCCCATACAAAAGAGATTACCACTACGTTATTCGCAACAATTTCATTCTTCACACATTAAAGTGAATCATTCATATTTCAGGTTCTGCAGTATCGAAATCCAACTCTTATGTCTCGCCCAACATTTTAAATCAAACAAATTCTCGAATAGGCCTCCAGTTGGAAAACAGTCTATTTCTCCGAGGATTAGTTCGTGTTAAGGAAATGTACTTTGAGCGGTGGATAAAGGGACCTTAAGTCTTATAACCGTCCTGTTTTTTGCCCCCAAGTATATCCGGTGTTACCTTAAGACTCTCTTTTTCCGCGTATTCGAAAATTCACCGGTGCATACACTGATTCACAGTGAACGTCAGACAACTACTGTTTCAGTTGATTCTGGATAAACCGATTGATCCGCCAGTCCAACCGACCTGAAAATTCGGTGAATCTGGTCGGTATGCACCAAAACATCAACCAATGAATTTTTAAACGCTTTCTCCGAAAAAAATACGTGGTTAACACACCCTCATCCCGTATTTTTCGAGCATTCCAAAATATAACAACGTGATTCTGACTACGAGTTTTAAAAATGGAAGACGAAAATTTTAGAATTTGTGTGTAATGGCATGAATTTGCGTTCGGAAGCAGGCGGAAATACCGCTGAGAATCGACCTGATGTCCGAAAAATGCCTCAATCGGTGTACACCGGCGTTTCAAACACTGGCGGATCCATCGATGAATGTTCGAAAAAGCGGTTCCACCACATCTGAACATTTACTTTAATCGCTCGAGATGACGCATAAACTAGAATTCTGGAGGACTCGGGTTCGATTCGCGGTCCGCTTATTCCGATATCGCGGTTTTCTACGGCTTTGTGAGATCACTCCAGGCGAATACTGGTACGGTTCCTAAACACAGGTCCCTGGCAGATTCCTTCATCAGTCCTGAAGATCTAGTGTTCCCCTACTAGAGATCTTCGCCGTTCAAGGCCACTCGAGACACACAATATATAAAAATAAGTAATTTTATCATGACGCGAACATCAAATATTGGCTACGTTTGGTCACTAACCTGTAGGAGTCAATATAAAATAGTTTTTTTTTTCTTTCAAGATTGGAATGGAGCAAGCGCGCTGGGATACTGGAGTTTGTTTTGCAGCCAGGATGGAACTTGGCCATCTTTAACCCTTTAGGAAGGCACAGGTTTACTGTCTCAGAAGACAAGGTTGAAGTGAGTTGCCTATGTTCTCCTCTACATCAACATCAGTTGCGTTGTTCTCTGTGTTTATACTTACCTTCTTCCTATTGATTTTGGCCACACAAGACACGCCTACTGCACTCTGCCACGTTTATTATTGGCTGTTCATTTTCCAATGGCGTTGCTTGTTTCACAATCCATCGTGTTCTTTTGAGAAGTTATTAAAATTAACAGTTTTGTTCTTATGAATTGAGATGGTAACTAGTTGTAAATTTTTACTTAGATTCCCTTCAAGTTCAGCGAAACATTAAAATTATAGAAGTGTGAGATTTGTCTTCAAGGGGAAAGAAATTTCCAAATAAACTTTGCCCGATTATATACGCCCTCAAAGAGTTAATACCATCGGAAAATTTCTTCGATTAAGTGTCTAATTAACAGTATTTAGAAGTATGTCATGATAACAATGTTTGCACCGGCACATATTAACTGCGAATTAGGTCTGTCCCAAAACAGTTACCTAGCACGAGATGATAAAATAGTGTCCGACTCTATAGCGAATATCATATGGTAACAGTCGAAGGGTTGAACATCTATCTGCAGGTGAAACTACAAAGGTAGTAAAATAAATTTTTTATTTTAGTGATGTTTACCCGCGCCTTCGAAATTACGTCTAAATCGTAAGGCATTAGGGTGTAAACTCAAGACGCAGACTTTACCATGCATTGCTGGAAAATCCTCTTTTGAAACACTCTTCTCTGGATTCTGCGTATTGTATTGGCTAGAACTAGTGTCGTTCTGTTTTCAATTTTAAAATCATTTCGTAAAAAATTGTTGCGAATCACTTCTAAAATAATTTTAGGCAAGAAGTTTTATAGATTTTACGTAAATTCTGAATACATAATTAATTATGAGGTATATTAAGTACAGCGGTTGTTTTTAATCTTGTTAATAATAAATATGTTTTTCTAGCCCTCAATGTTTTGTATGTATTAAGGGTGTCAGTTACCAAAAAATTAATTACTTTATAGTTATATCAAACACTGTTTAATTTGTATGCAACGCCATTTTACTCCAATAAAATCATGTTTCAATTTATATGTTCTGCATAATTCGACATCAAATCCAAATTTTTTTCTAGTCTCCTGCAGCCATAATAACAAATACTGAGATGTACTAATGAAAATATGTACCACACAAACTAATTCCGTGAGCTACCACGTGACAGACATATCACCAAATAGCAGTTCATGCCTTTCGAAAAAAATGTTTAAAAAATAAAGAAATTTTCCTATATTTGAAACAATTTAAAAAAAATCCATGAACTGTTTCTTGATGATAACGTATGTGTCAAGCGGTAGCCCACGACATTAATTTACGGTTGCAATTTTTTCATTTGTAGTACATCTTAGTTAGTGTTTCTTATTGTGGCTGAAGAAAAACAGAAAAATTCTGGATTCGACATCAAACTAACCAAAGATTTATGGTATAAAATGTATCTATTCGAGGACAAATATAATCGCACACATTGCGTATTGTATGTGAACGTGCTGCGACCAACAAATTCGAAACATTCCCTTTGCCTCACATTTTCTCGTCAATGGAAACGAGCGTATATACGCAGCTTGACAAACTTGCCGTATAGCCTTAACTGCATTTCTCCGGCGAAGCAATTTATCAGTTGGCAAGGACCCGGAGGAACGGGAAAGGTGGTCCAGCATAATCGTCTCGAACCCGCCCCAACTCAGCTACACATGTACCTCCGAATATCGAGGCAGGATTGTCCAGGGTTGGGGAGGGCAGGGAAAGGCAACTTTAAAACTCGTATAATCAATGACGTCGTTAGGGCCAGCAAACAGACAGTACCTTTTATTGCTGCAGGAGCATGTGTTTTGAATATTCGGCTGGCGGAGCCGGGCGCGCCTCGTCCGTGGGAACGAGGGTTGAACGGGGATGGTGAGGGGGGATAAGAAATAATAATAATGGTTTAATTAGCCAGGGATGCGGGGCCACGTATCGGATACTGGTGCTGCTGTTGCCTCGCCCCCGCCACACCCTACCTGCCTCTCCGCCGCCCGGCATTACGCATGTTTATGGCCACACTTGTATACACGTACAGCAGAGGGCTGGTGCGCGAAGATATTGCGAGAAAGACACGGGAACTTACCGTCTGCTGTACACTTGTGGGCGTGGAAAATGAGCGTTGCCAGTGTTGCTTTCGTAACAGTGGACATGTCTTGAAACCACATTTTTACCGTTGGTTCAAGCTATCATTGTATGTTTAATGTATACTGTCCAAATTACAAGTCAACTTTGCTAAACAATTACATATCCTGGGCAGTATTCGCGTAACGTTCACTTAAATGTACGACTTCTCTGCAAGGTATGAGGACAGCAATGGTTCTCACTTTTCCTGTAGGAAAATACCTGACGCCTGAACCTGTGGAAAATTCAACTTACAGTGAAAACAGGTGTTTCAATTATTTGTAACATGTATGCATACGAACAAACTTTTGTATTATCTGCGAACGAATTTTGATTACCAGTGACAGGCTTTTGTAACATCAAATACGAGACGTATTTTCCTAAAGCAGAACTTTCAACCCGCAAAAACACCACATCAAAATGGTAAATACAATTTAAGATAGACGTCAAGCGTATTTCTTGGCATTGCTGAAAATAACAATACATCAGCACAGTATGAGCCACATTTCTTGGCATTGCTGAAAATAATACATCAGTACAGTATGAGCCAAATTTATTTTAAAGCTACTGGCCTAAACTGGTCAGAAAGATCGTACATAAGTTTTACATGAGAAAAATCCAATTATTTTAAAACATCCCAATATATTTCGTTAAAATATACTTCTTTTAAGGTCACAGTTGTTAGTAACTTCAATAACTATGACGTTAAAAGAAGTATAGTTTTTAATTACTATAACTATTTCCCCCGGCAAAATTTATATCCGTTAGTCATTCGGATGCATAAAAAAACGCATTGCGTAAGAAAAAGTGTTTCGTGAAACAGGAAAATTAAAAAAAAAAAAATTGCTAGGTTTCTCTGTAAGAATACTTGTGTTATTTATTTATATTTCAAAAATAAATTTACAAGCTCTCAGTTTGCGGCTTTGTCTGCGTGTACTACACGAAGCAAATATTAATTCCCTTTTTAGTAAGATGTTTTTGTACACCACATTAGTGATAATTCCGTAAGACGATACACAAAAAAGAAATTTTGGGGCTTCCACAACATGTTATTTTCGTATTCACGCCAGCAAAATATTTTATTTCTTAACATACAATTTTTAATGTGTCATCACTAAACTTTAGTGGCCACTAAAAATTTGTTTTGTGGTGGCTACAGAAATTATGTTCACCACAAAGAAGTTTGGTAGGGCAAAAACAAAAAAAAAAAAAACTTTGTGGCCACTACAAAATATTGTTTCCATTGTAGAATTTTCCAGTTGCTAGATGAGCTTACACTGGAAAAGATCACGTGGAGTTGCCCATGTGAGGAGCAGTCCTCCCTCAAATATCTCCCTTGTCCTCGGGGCCTTTTTTTATAGCCACAGCAGAAGTATTGCTCAGGATTGTGAGGAGGATTGCTGTGGAATGGTCAGGTTTGCCGAGGAGGATTGCCGAGGATTGCGAAAGAGAATTTCTTGAAGATTGAGGAGGAGGATTGCGAAAGAGAATTTCTGAAGATTGAGGAGGAGGATTGCTGAGGATTGAGGAAGAGGGTGCTGAGAATTAAGGAGGAGGATTGCTGAGGAGAAGAGGGATTGGTTATTTTTGGATGGAGTCAGTCTTGGGTGCAGCGAGTCCTTGGTTAGTATGGTTGGTCGGTATGGTCATTCTTTATGACCAACTAGTAATAGTCATTCTATGGTCTGTGATTTTTTCTCGATTTTTGAGTCCAATATTATTGGGGTCAACGTCAAGGTCGACAACAATCAACGTGGTGGTTGGAGTCATCAATGCAATTATTTCCTTAATTTTTAAAATTAATTCCTTTTGAAGTTTGCAATTTTTCCCGATTTTTTTTGCTATTGCGAGGAGGTTTTGGTTAGTGTGTTGGGGTCGATCAGTGGGGATAATGGGGCAATGTTAAATGTTATTCTGTTTTCAGGATTATTTCTCAATTTTTGTCATTTTTTTCAATTTGTTATGATTGGGATGAGTGTGTGTGAGGGGCTTGGGTGATTTGGGGGGGGGGGAGGGGAATTGTTGATAGTGTGTTATTAGCACAGAGCGGGGAGAGGGTGGGGTAGCGTATGTTCCTCGATTTTTAGAATTTTTTTTCGATTTTGTTGTGATTTTTTTATTTGTTATGATTGGGAGGGTGGGGAGGCTGAGGGATAGGGGATGTTGGTTAGGTACAGATCTCTAGGTTACTTTGGTGGGGTGAGCAAGAGGGTAGGATGGACTAATGTTATATGCACTTCGAATTTCAATTTTTTTTTTATTTTTGCAATTTTTGACGAATTTTTATGATACGCTGGGCGGGTGGGTGTGTTGGTTAGGGTGAACGGTGGCAAGGTGGGGTGACTTTGTATGTTCCTCGATTTTTATATTTGCTTGTTTTGTGCTATTTTTAAAATATGTTTTATGATTTATTGGGATTTTTTTTAAGTTTTTTGTGTTAGGTTCGTTTAAGGTCACGGGTGAAAGGTCAAGGTCACCTAGATCCAATATGGTGGTCGGGTGACGTAAAAACATGATGGCCAGTAGGCGTCGGCTCTGGTCCCTGGACCCTTTGTTTCGACTTTGCATAGTTTTGCCTATAAAACGTAAATAACCACATTGCTTTTCCCTCGAAAACTACAGCTTCTCCTTAATCCTTCGAATGGATCATTTTTGTACATGGAGGGATTTGCGCTTTTTTTTTTTAAGTGAAAAGATAAAATTTTACAGAGGAAATGGTCGATTTCGATGGGGAAATAGGTTAATTCCGAGGGAAAAGGGAAAATTTGAGGGAAAAGGGAAATTCCAACATGGCGGCTGGTTGGTGCCTGATACCTACGAGAGTGTTACCGGACTTCCCTTTTATATCCTACTGATAAGACACATGATACAAAATAAAAATTAATTAATTAATTAATGTTATATAATACCCAATAAGTTTCATTTCAGTAGCAGTATTCCTAGTTAAGAACTAATAGACTGAGGATGATTCATTAAAATAGCTTACCTCACGTTTTTCAAAAAATTTACCAGTAGTAATACAGTTACATCACACTTCTTATAAAGAAGCAGAAAATTTTCTAAGATCTCTCAAATCTACTCCACTCCATGGCTATGATCAAATAAAAAATGTCTTGCTTAAGAAATGTGCTTATCTAATTAGTGAACATATAAGTCACGTATGTAATAGTACACTAGATATAATTGTTTTTCATGATAGACAAAAATTTCGATAGTTAATCCTTTATTTAAGAAGGGAAACAATAATATTATAGAAAATTACAGACAAATATTTGTCAACTCTTGTCAAAATATTTGAAAAATTGTATATACAAGGGTAGGTAATTATCTTCAGAGTCACGCTATGTGATTTCGTTCACAATTTGGTTTTAGCAATAGTTTGTCCTCTAGTAATTCACAATTTAAATTAATATATGTCTTATATTAAATTCATGAAATAATAGAGAATAATATCTTAGGAATATTATGTGATGTGTCTAAGGCTTTTGACGGCGTAAACCACAATATCTGCTTCTAAAGTTACATCGATGTGGTATAACAAGTTTTCTATGTAAGGTGATTAAATCTTATTCAGCAAAAAGGAAACAAAGTAGTGTAATTACAAACGGGATAACTTCAAACAATGTCACATCACACGGAATTTTTCCAATCATGGTGTTCCACAACGATCTATTTTTGGATCTTCACTTTTTCTTATCTTCATTAATGACATACCAAGTCATTTAGCGCATGATAATTTTCCCATACTTTTTGCAGACGACACAAGTATCGTAATTAAAATGTAGAGTCGTGAGAAATTAATAACGAAAACAACTTTTTTATTTACCAAAATAAACAATTGAATGTTTTAAAATAGATTAACTCTTCAGAATTAAACAAAGAAATTGTATTATGTTTTCAGCAGGTATAAAATAACTCATAGTTTGTCAAGATTCCAACGTAGCTGGCATGCTGGGCTACTGACGTTTGTTTTCCGGCCAGGGAGGAACTTTCTGGTGCAAGCGGCTTACTACGGGAACATTTGAGGAGCTTATTTCCAAAACGTCTCTACTCCAAAGAAATTCGAAATCAAGTTACGAATGCCTAATATTATTCATGCAGTTCTATGGGAGGTTAGTAAATATTTTGTACCAAAACGCCTTTTATACCCACACGAATCGTGCTCGAAATATGTTATTTCCATAATGTATGTTGCCCATGATACCTACAGCCAATATGACGGTCATCTAAATAGTGAAGATTTCGGGAACGAAACATCTCTTGTTCTGCAGTTCTCTGTATATTAAGTCAACTATTATTTTTCAAAGTGTCTCTTGTCCATAATGCATGTTTTTTTTCAACCATCTTTAATTGGAGAGAGTTCTCGATGGTATTAAACGTTTAATTATGCATTTATGGGTATCTTAAAAGAACAGTGTTCTCACTTGCATATTAGGTGAGAATTAGGTCTGTCTCAAAGAAGTCACAAAGCATTGTTTGTTATTGACTCCTCCAGACAATACAGGCAGTAGGCCATACATGGAACATTAGTAGTTCATTAACACTCGACCGTCAGTTTAATTTCCACCAACATTTCATCAACACCCAATAAATGACATGCCAAACGTCTCGCTGCCTGAATTTAACCATAAAAGGGCACATGTGTAAACCCGTAACTTTTCTGGGTCACCAGTTATCCAAAAATTCCATCAGTAAAACCACAGACGTTCGACTGTGTCTTGCTACATGGGTAAGGATTTGAATTTAGAAAAATCCTGAAATTGGTATTTGGGTATTTATACAGCAAAGCTTTTGAAGTAATGAGCATTAATAACACAGTCATGTTACTGAGCTGTTGAGGAGTCCTCGAAAACACATTTTATCCCTAGTCACTCTCTTCGGATTTGAATTTCAATCAATCCAAAAATTAATTTTTAGGTATTTATATAGATAATAATATTTTGCAGCTAAGAGTATAACGATATCCCAATGCTATTCAGGAATCTTTGAAAACAAAATTTACTCCTTTTCACCCTGTTGAGGCTTGGCTTCACTTCTTTTTCAGAAATTCTTCGTTTTTAGTCACACTTTCGATTGCATAGTAATTACTGACGATGTACGATTACAGGAAATTTACATTTTAGGAGGTGTTTAGTATTTTGTGCGTAATTTTATTTGTTAAAAGTAGAAGTCATATTTATATTTTACCAATAAGTTCCCGCAATTTTGCAAACAGTAAATACCAAACGGTGAAAATTAGATACATACGTATTAAACAACTAGTAAATTGCAAATTTTCTTTAATCAAACATTTCAAAAATTCGAAACGCTTATTAATCTTGGATTTATATTTTGGGTAGACTTGCATTGATGAGAGTGTAAGTGATTGACATTCAGAAACTTCATTTCATAAACAGAGATTAATAATTAGTGAGAATTACATATAACCTGTGTGCATTTATAAAAGTTATGCCGATGACGACAGCGACTCCCTATGAAGAGAAAGAAATACGTGGAAAATGTACAAGTGACTTAATAAACGCTTCAAAAAGTAGTGAGGGTAGAAGGCGAGGTCAGTGCCTTGTGCTTTCAGACGACAAGGCGTATTATGTGCGTGCCTGGAATACCCACTGTGCTACTCCCGCTCTTATACGCCTTGGGCACACAGAATACCTCCTGGTAGAGGGGCCATGACACAGAATAATCGAAATTAACTGCACACCGTGCTCTATGTATAATCATTTAAGACCATTGGTGCATGAAATTAGTATATTTAAATAATTCGTGTCATAACTCGTTTCACAGCTGATTTTTTCACAATTTTTGGCTCGTCAAGACGTAAATAACAACTTTTAGCACCTTCTTATGTTGTTAGATATTCACTGCCGTCATTATTCTCGGAGCACTGATTGCAATTAAGTAAACAAAAATTCTTTCTTTTCTTCCATCAATGCTCCGAGAATAATGACGGCAGTGAATACCTAAGAACATAAGAAGGTGCTAAAAGTTGTTATTTACGTCTTGACGAGCCAAAAATTTTGAAAAAATCTGCTGTGAAACGAGTTATGACACAAATTATTTAAATATACTAATTTCATGCACCAATGGCCTTAACAGTTGCATTTGTTGAATTATTTCCCACTCTGATTAGGGATCGGTAATGGGCGATGTAACATGTACCATAACGAGGGGGTTGTTAGACCATAGACCAAAGATGAGGTAGACCGCTTATTCGTCTTCTGCGCATGTACCCGACATTGACCTATCCCAATCCTAACACAACTGTCAAAGTCACTTGGCTAACACGGATGAAAGTGGTTGTTTATATCATAGTTTTTAAATTACAAGGACTATTATTGGAATAAAATACTTTTATCAATTTGAATTTAATTAAACTGCATTACAAAATGGCTGTGGGTAATAAACATGCATCTCAAAGCATTTTTGACACATACATTTTCTGACCTAAAATCCAAACCATGGCATTTTCGCTAGACGTGTTGGCAGAAAAGCTGTCCAGTGTTGGGACACGGAGATTGGTTGTGCGCAGCCAGCGAGATCGGTCTACCTCATCTTTAGTCCGTGGGTTAGACAAGAGCATGACTGATGAACCAGCGTTCACAGCGCCCAGCAAACGAGACTTTCTTGTGGCCATCAGAGAGTGCGCAATGATGCACGTTATGGCTTAAAAAATACTCTCATGCTGGAAACAAGACGTTTAATTAGGAGCTTTGGGTATCTGTTACTGAATACCAACGAAGCTTATGAGGATGTGTGCCAATTTATTAATTCCATTAAGAGATATTTGAATGGTGTACGTAAGCTTGTGGAAACCTAGTCTCAACAACCGAGTCATCTTAGTCGAAATAAATTTAATAAATACCCGGTTATCTGGATGCATATAATTAAAGTTAAGAGAACATAGACATCGAACACAAGGGGGGGGGGAGATATTAATTATATTTAATTAGCTTTTCACAAATATCCACCACAGCTCATTTCCCATGACCTGACCTCTTATTTTACTACCCATTCTGGGCACAAAATTGTAAAGCTTTCATTTCATATGCAATGCGCTGCGCCACATAACCAACACGTTTTGCCAGCGTGCTCGGGTGGCCGTACTAAGAATAAATGTACAGATACACCATTAGTCTACGTAGCTTCTTTCGCACGATGTCAGCACTTTGTTGTACAAAGCCCCACAGTGAAAACCATCCGCTTTTCAAGTCAAAATCGTTTCGTACACTGATACGAAATCGCTTTTAGAGTCACTGCGTTGGCACTTAATACGGTCCCCCCCTTTCACAAGCATTGTCACTTGCTCGCACTGCAGTGCTGCGATGATGCGTTGTTCCAGTGGTTTTTATCCGCAGTCATCGAAGTCCCGATGGACGACTCCTGTAGCCTCTGCCACAATCTTCGCCAAGTGCTGTCCTTTCTCTGGCTTCCCTTGCTAGTGCACCCTTTGTGTTAGGCACCTTCGCGAGTAAAATGGAATATTTAACGGTCGGGTGACGAAGAGAGCCCCTGTACAGGCCAAACTCGTGTGTTCCAATGGCTGAGAAACGTCTAATTTGTCAGGCCAGTTACTAGTTCAGTCACGTGTTGGTAGGGCGCCATCGTGCTACACACGCACACACACACAGAATACCATGTTGCTCGCAATGAAATAAAAGGGTAAATGATTTCGCATAAAATAAACAAAGAACTGAGATACATAAGAGATGTTACATATGGCAATTGACGTTTTCGTAGGAAAATTCCAGTGCATTGGCACTTCAGTTCACTATCTTCGGCTTCTTGCTCATTGTGTATATGAACATTTGAACATGTTGACTAAGCATGTGGTTTCATTACGTATAGAACATTCACAGTAAAGTGAGCACTTTTTAAGCTGTTTCATCAGACATAATAACCAATAAAACATTTTATCGTGGCCTCGGATTTTTTGTTTTGGGTATGGAGAATGTATGGACTGTGTTTATTACTCACATGGCAGGGTTTACATTAACAAGTGGTGGAAGGATATAAATTTGTTGAAAGAAAAAAGTAACTAGGGCTTCAAAAGTACTCACTTTATCGTGAATAGCCTATGACATGCTGAACAGTATATTGTGACGTGTACCTACCTATCTTGCACAATCCAACGTGAAAAATCATCGCTACTAGCAATATTTCATCTACACGTTTAAATCTGAAGCAAAACAACGAAGTTTGGTCATTCTCTTAGCCCTTTGTCTTTTTTAGTTTCTGCTTCCTTAAATGGTTTCCCAAATGGCAGAAGAAAAGCGAACAGAAACTAAAATGTATGAACTGATCAAGTCAAGGGAATGAAGAAAGTAGTTTCATGGCATATTTGGCAATAGAAAAACTACTGTGTTATTCAATATTCATCTCGTGTTCAATTGAAATTCTCAAAATTTCATGCGCCGGCAGACAAAAGTCGACTCCGCTTTTGCCCGTTATGGTTGTAAAAATGCAGTGTTATACATCTCAGTCTTAAGTGTTTTTGTAATGCAGATTCTCGACAGGACACGTCAAGTGTAAGACGTCGGCACTACATAACAATATTGTTAAACATACCATACAGCGTTGTGTTGGAGTTAACCTAGTCTAACGTTATCTTTGTGCGACGGCGTGCGGTACACAAAAGCAGAATCACATGCATTGAACTTAACCAAAAAATGCGGGTATTGAGGAATGATCTTTCGCAGGGAATTTTCTGCTTTGGAGAGTGCGTGATGGGAAAAGGAAAAAAGGGGGGGTGGGGGTTATTACACATGCATCTGAAACGAGAGAAAAAAAATATTGTGTTGCATTTTAAGAAAAAAAATGCCAACGCTATCAGTATTTATTTGCGAGGGCTTCGGATAGAAGCAAGCTAAAAGAGTCCGAACAAGCGATTCATAATTTCCTTCCATTTCGCGAAAGGTTCAGTAGTCACAATAAATTTCCGCTCGCCCTCAGACGCAGAAATTCTTCGCTAATAAATCGGCCAGTCCAGATCCCTAAATTTCGGTCCTTAGCCTCGTCCGAAAGCGCCAGGCTAACTCCCCCCTTCCTCCCTCCCACCTTACACTCTCTCACATCGCCGACGGGAAATATGCGAAACAACTTCATTTGAACAAACAAAAAAAAAAGCGAAATGGGAGAGTGGGGGGGGGGGGGAGAAAGAGGTGCGGCGCGCACAACTCCTGCAGAGGTGCTCGCAATAAACAAGACTTATACGGCGCGCCCCTTTCTTTAAATAAACCAACCGTTTTGAGCATTCGGACTCGGGGGTTAGTTTTTCGGGTTGGAGAAAATGGCCGTGCAGGGAGATGCATCATGCGGGCGGGCACCACGGCGCATTGTTTTTTGAGAAAATGGCTCGCTTCCTCGCGTGAATTACTTCCACCACCTCCACATCGCCAACCCCCTTCCACCCTCCTACCCAGGGCTCGCCAAGCACCTCGCACAGCGATGGGGGGAGGGGGGGCGAGAGGAAGGATTAAGCCCTTTTGCGAGAACTACGCGATTTATTGCCACTTGCTACCGGGATTAAAATTCCAACATATTGAAATATTTTTATTATTTCTAGTACCCCTCCTGGAGGGGTTGAATGGGCGGCGCACTCGGCAGCGGTACGACGTTCTTCCTTGGGACCTTCATCTCCTCACGAGGGATGTGTAAAGTTGGTCTTGAAGGGGTGGTGGGTGGTTCTCGGACAACCCCCCAACCCCCGCCCCTCTACAACCACCATTACCCTCTTTACCATCACGGTAATTCAAATCCTCTTCTTTTTTTTTTACGTGCCTCTCTCCCCCATTTTCGTCGCTGGTTCATGCAGAGTCGCTGTCTCTCCTAGGGAGTTTTAATGCAGTGGCCGGCCGGACAGAGGCGAGGGTAGGGCGGGACCCTTCCTGAAATACGACTGTCGCCCTTCGAGACAGTGTTATTGCTGCAGAAGTCTCGGCCAGTTCAGTACACTCCACTCACAACTCAACTGAGAACATTTCGCCTTCACTACTTACTGTTTTGCATGTCCTCGAATCCTCCAAACATGGGTCTTGCAATTCGCCGCCAAACAGAAATCTTCGGCTCTCTGTGAATGGCTGATGCAGCTAGTAATACCGAGGGTATCTGAAACTTAATTTAGATTGCTCGGTTTTTGCCTTGAAAAGTTTTCGACATGATTACTTCATGTTCCTCAAAGAAATTAACCATGAGAAGAGACACTAGTAACATTTCAATTGTGGTTTTTTGGCTGATGACGTCTGATCAGTTTCGTGCTTATTTCCAATTGTTGGGCTTAAATGTTGGAATATCGCTAGTTACCGTAGATTGTTTCGCTAAAAAAAAGCTAGGCATCTTTATGCATTCAAAAAATATTATGCCTGTAATTTTATCTGCCCATATTACATATACTCGGACATGGAAATTTAAGATCTTGTTATCCCTGCAGCAAGAAAAAACACAGGGGCCACAGTGGTGTAGAGATAAGACTACTCGCTTCCCGCCTAGGCAAACCGGGTTCGATTTCCAGCGGGATCGCCCCCGGATTTTTGCATGTAAGAATCGTGTCGGACGATTCCGCTAGTCGGCGGGTTTATTCGGGGATCTCCCGTTTCCCTCGCCCTTGCATTCCGGCGCCGCTGCATACTTACCTCGCTTCACCCTCATCGGCTCTCAAAACCTCGATGTTAAGAGCCGCTCAATTATCTTCACTTACTCTTAAAAAATCATTGAACCTCTAACCTCCATGACATAACCGCAAGGTATAAATTATTTAATGAAAACTAACTACTGTTCTACTGCTGAGAAAACTCTGCTCCATTCGTCATTAAAATTAACCATTTGTCCAGTTTTCACTGTTTATTTCTTGCATTAGGAGAAGTTAAATTATCCTTGCTAGGAATCGTGAGAAATTATTAATTTGTGTTCATGTGGATTCCACGATCATTTGCAGGCAAGTCAGCAAATGCATAACAAAATAAAATAATTATGCGAAACATAATTTAAGACAAAGACCAAAAATAGTTAAAGATAGGCGCTAACGGAATTCGAGGAGCTCGTACAACAGAGAAGATTAATTGATATGGAGAAAGTGACAAAAAGTGTTACAAAATCAAAACACGCGGACAATGAAGAAACCCTGGCTTGAGGGAGATTATATTTTATTGTTTTTATTACTTCGTGATAAAAAGGGGGCTTCAGTGTAGGAGGAATTATTACGTACTGCAATTCGAAAGATTTTGGGAGAAAATTGAAACTAGAAATTTGAAAGGGGATTTCCCTTCCTTACCGTATAAATCGCCAATCTAACTTAAATGCTCAGAATTTTCGCTGACGCCGTACCAACACTGTGGAGTAAATGAGCGGAGGGCTTTTGTTTGGCCGGACAGTACAACCCCTCGCCGGTATTTAGCAGGGCGACTTGCCGCAATATACCTCCTCGTTTATCACCCCCTCGCAAATAATATTCCAGCCAGCAGAGGAACAGAGGAATGGACCTCCGCGAGCAACTACTACGAAGGGGAGAAAAGGGAAAAAAATACTCCAGGCGCACACACATGCATGACCCAGGCGAGGCAAACTGTCGCGATAAAATTAAAACACTGGCCGCCAAGTTGGCTCTCCTGGCCTTCCTGCGTCTTCCCCATTCGAACTTGTGTCCAAACTGGAGAAGCCTTCTAGCGAGACGACGAGATATGTAGCTTTGGGTTACTTATAAAAACCTCGTAACTCCATTTGAGGAAATGGTCGAAAGTTCAAAGCAACGTGACGGCCAAAGATACGAAGTTTCATTACCTTCGACATTATAGCAACCCGATGCAGTGTTAAGTTAAATTGTGTTAACAGCAGACGTGCTTTGAAAATAATACCCCCATTACACTCACAATCCAGCATTGGGGAAAACTGTACTGAGATCTTAGAAAGCAGCAGCCAATAAGCACGTCAGAGTTCTTGCAAAGCTGAGACTATAGTATGTATAAGTGTCGTATGTTGGTTGAATAGTGCCGTATACCATTACTCTACTACCTACACACTAATCTGCCTAAGAAACCCGAAAGGGCAAACATTCTACGTCAGAGGAGTCTTCCGCAAGTTGAATTGTGCCCATAATCATCTCACAACAGAAATACACATCATCTTACTTTGCAATTAGGTGAACATCGCAATTCGTATTAAACCATAAACTGCAGACATAAAATTCACGAGAATACCGGAAGTCCATTACAAAATGCTACTAGAATGCTTCAGATCTATTATGAGATTTAAGGATTTAGCGTCGCTACTATGCAAAGTTTGGAACTTTTCTACACATTTTATTATTTCCTGAGAAACTGTAGGAACGTCACCATGGATGAATGGAAAAATATTTTACCATTCGCACATTGTCACTGTACGTATACACTAATATGCTAAATTACAAATGATTTATTAGAGTGGTCATTCCATATTTCTTACAAACCTGCGGTAAATTGAGCTGTGTAGTAAAAGTCTGAGGGGATAGTGTAGGAAGAATACATGTCAAGTCCAACTGATGGACCAACCTTACACCCCATCCGGGGATGTGTTGAGTATAATTCTTAAGAGTCTGCTGTAATTCAACTAAGTGAGATAATTATTTACTTCCCCAGTACCCCACAGAGCAAAAACAAATCTTGCTAACATTGCAGCGGAAATCAATTTGATATGTATCGGAAAGATCTTATGAAAATATTTGATCTATAATTTTATAGAATTTACCCACGCAGGAAGTCATAGTAGGCTGACTGTGGTTTTAATGCTGGCACTGCTGGATGACTGCTGGCACTGCTGGACGATTTCTGGTACTGAATACTTATGGGTTTACACAAATGGCCCTGTTATGACTGACTGCTGGCAACAGGACATTTGGCATACCATCAATGGCACGTTAATGGGATTTTGATAGAAATGAAACTGATGGTTGAGAGTAGGTGACCTATTAATGGCCCATAAATGGCTTACCAACTGAATTCCTACAATGGCCACACATGGCCTATACTTAGTGCTGGTAAAAGTATGGGTAGCCATCTATAGATGATTTGATTGCTGTGAAGTGGTACATCGATGGACCATTGCTGGAGAAATATGGCTTATTATTTGAATTTTTATGGCTCCCATTCTTCACAGATTGCTTCTTCAAACTACACACATATATGTATATATGTGTGTGTCTAATATCCTTATAGAACATATGATACATTGAGTAGATTATTTGTAAATATATAGTGATGGATATATCTATGGCAAAATACTGTAAATACAGTATTAGATGTGACTTCGTGACTGGTATTGACTAATTTGACATAGACCTATGTAATATTTTGCATGTATGACTGCATATAATTAAAATGAGAAGTTAAAAAACAATATGCAACGACATTTAGAAAATTTACATTGATGGATTTTTGTTGTTTCACATCACTAAAATATTCATAACTGGCCACTGCATTTCAAAACAGATGAATAGCATCCAGGTAACTGACATACTGCAAAAGATTACATTAAAGGCATGTTTTTGGGTTAATATCGCGATTCATGTAGGATGATTTCTCTCAACGACAGAATTTTTTTTTTTGTTTCTCTGCATCTTTTTAAAATCTGATTTTTTCGCATGGTAAATTTTAAGGCTATAGAATAACTAGCTTAATTTATATTATAATAGTGTTTGTTAATAATTAAAGTCCCAATATATTATAAATTAGTGTATCTAAACACAAGAATACACCGTGGAGTAATGGTTGGCATGTTGGGCTGTTATTGCAAGGGGTGTAGGTTCGCGTCCCCTCTAATCCTCCGGTAAACATAATATTTCCATGTAGTATAATGTGTTTGATAGTAAAGTAAAGGAAATTTCAAACAAAGAAAAGTTGATATTGATGGTAGCAATAATAATTTGTATGAAATGGTGTTAGACTTATGGCGAAAGCAGGCTAGCCATCAGTAGGCCATCTGATGGCTGTCAAATGGTACATCGATAGGCCATTGCTGCTGTAAGCATATGGGCCATTTGTATTCACCACACCTGAGCCAGTTATGGGCAGAGTATGGCTAGTTAGTGGTGCCACTTCAGGACACGTAATGGTGCCGGGTTCATGCCAGCTGTTGGCCAATTGTTTGCCGGCTTGGCATCCGACTGTAATCAATGGGCCATATGTGGTTTGCTACATAGGTAGCTTGTCAGTATTGTTCTGTACCAGCACAACCTGTACTGAAATTGTTGAGATGTTTTTGTATTTATTTGTATTTGTTGCAAGTACTTACAGCTGTGTTATTTTGTGATTGTTATTTCTAACAGCACTAAATTCACAACTCTCCACTTCTGGCTGTGCAAGTATCATCTGTGTTTTTAAGATCCCCACCTGGAGAAATGCTCAAGGGGATCAGTGTTACTGTAAACAACATTTGTATAAAAATCCGTAAATAATTAATAATGAACATTTGTACTATGGAACCAAACCATATAATGTTCTAATCAACTGTAACATTTTAACCAGAATATAAATGCCTCAAATCAATATCGCCTGTTTTGATGCTATTATTTATGATAAAACGGAATCTTCAGAAATTCAGCCAAATTATTTTTTAAGATATACAATTTTTTAAAAATTTTTTTTACGATAACACGGATAAAAAAAACATCTGACAATTATGCACTCGCCAAAGCAACTGAATTCTACTAGCAGAAAATATATTAAATCCATTAACGAAAGGAACAATTAGTGATCTGATTGTAAATAAAATCTACTAGTTCGTGAACGCAGTTGCACAGCCAAATTAAATTTTTTTTGCAAAGCAATTAAATTTAATTACAATAGCCTCTCGTTCTTAATACCTTTAGATATAGTATATTCACGCTTACCTCCGACTTTTCTGAAGCCTTCTGAAGTTCTACTTCCAGGATATTCCTCCGCTTCATGCAAACAAAGATTAAAAGATCACACCAGAGGGCCAATGCATGGCAATCATGCGCTCAATGTGTAATAATTTGCTAAAGAACTATTCCATACTAGGCGCTACCAACTCACCTGGTTTCTATGTGTCAGTATTCATATTAGTTATCAATGTAGTATTGTAATTTATAAATAAAATATAAGTAAAATTACAGTTGAACCGAAAATAAAGTACTTCTATGTTAACACAAGTATAAAATTCGTGAGATACATAAAATATTCAAAAAGCAACCAAACACGTTAGACATGGGGTGTTTTTTCAAAGGTTCGATTCAAAACGCGTGAAGAAACCTCGAATAGACTATAGTATTAATTATTCTATAGGTGAAACACTATAGTGCGATGTCTTGGAAAAAGTAAGGAAAATAACCTTTTACTAGATATAAGAAAACTGGGACTATAACCAATGAAGATGACACACCTGATACTGCGCTTACAGGATGATAACGAAGAGATATGATGTGTTTCAGAATACGTAATGTATAGATGCGTTCCTGAATATTATCTAATTAGAGAGGAGACTTGTTGATAATCTTCCGGAGACTTGCTTCGTGACGTGAAGACATGATGGAACATCTAGTTCAATCTACTGACTTGAGAATAATCTCTATTCTGTTAACGCATGTTAAGATTGTATGCCACCTCCAAAATGAACTTCACGGGTATTTTCTGTAACAAGGGATCCTTCCACGCTGGTCACTCCATACGAAGTCGGATGGCACTAACAGTCAGCATACCTTATTGGGCTGTTGATTCCTGATTCGAACTGCAATACTTAGGGGAAAAACATTCTTGCATTTTGTGTTCACATTATGTTAGTGTCTTTCAGCCCCTGGCCGCAGCGGTGTACCGGGCGTTTCCTTCACTCATTCCGGGCCGCATTTCAGTTATCCAAGCACGCAATCACACCTCATGAACAGGCATTTCAAACTGAAAATATTCTCAAGGCAATGACGTATGTTAGGACACACATTGTCTGAAACACCGCGTCTTTTCAAACAGTTACATACACAGAGGATGGCGGGAGTTCTGCCCCCGTGGTAAGCATAAACTCTTATACGAGTTCGTTAATGTTCCATTCGGCTCCATAATGTCCCGCCGTTTGAAATATTACAATGTCGCCCGCAACCGTACCAATACGATTCTGTTGCTTGTTGTTAGTGATATGTCGCGTATAACTTGCTAGTAATCACTGTGGGAGGATTTCAAACCTACCCTAAAAACTGTCGTTTATGAACAATGTGTTTATATGCATTATGCAGAATATTTCCATAAGGGTGGCGGAATGTGGGGGAGAGATTTGGGCGGTTATCGTCGAGGTATTGAGGGTCCGTGTGTGAAATGAGTCGAGCATGGAGCAGCGCTGGAATGAGGCGGCCGGCGAAACGGGAGATTCCCGAGAAAACCCGCCGACCAGCGCCATCGTCCGGCGCGATTTCCTCGTCCGAAGATCCGGGAGCCACCCCGCCGGGAATTGGACCCGGTTCGTCTAGGTGGAAGGTGAGTAGCCTAACCACTACACCACCACATCCCCAAAGGGGGGCGCAGTCCGTTTCAAGGCTATATTGATTACAAGGCTATATATATATATATATAGTCCTAAAATAACTTTCTGATAAGGAATACCGGAAACAGGAAATAAATTTTTAATGTGTGTTAGTTTCGAAACCCGAGGGACGTGGTCATTTGAAAGTAAAATACTTAAATATTTAAATTTAAATTGGAATAAATAGGCCGATACTTCGATTAATTTGGATGTTAGAAATCGTCTTCAGTTTGTTACACACGCACACACACCTACACACACACGCGCGAAGAGAAGTTAGTATAACTCATGACCAAGCGTGATTTCCTAAAGGAACAAAAATTAAACAAGTACGCTTATAAATTCGCGTACAGTTGTCTCTCCACCCCCCGCCCATTTTCTATGCAACCCCGTTTACACCTGTCTGCCTCAGGAAAAGTATTGATCGGAAGATGTGTGTCGGGGAAAAAACTAAACATTTTTTCATCCTCCAGATGTGAGGAATGTTTCCCCGAAGTATTGACATGCAATTTTGCAACATCTTGTATTGCTCCTAACATTTCTCGGTTTTCATTCCTAAGTCTAAGATTTTAGTACAGGCTTACAAAAGTATTGCTGTAATTGATGAAATGACGTAAAATGACGACTAAGAACAATATATTCTTGGAGTATCGATGAAAATTTCTTTGGTTTTTCCCAGCCGTAAGTTTCGCTACTAAATAAACCAAAAGTGTGTGTGGGGGGGGGGGGCGTAGGAGGAATGCCATGCGAAATATTGGCTTCCTGTTTCGATGACATTGATAGGACCACATGTTCTTAAATGCTTAATTTCGCCACTGGCTGAACTAATGATTTTTTAAAAGTACTTTTAACATTTCTTTAAATAAAGGCATACAGTTGTTATTGCGTGCAAGTTCATGTTGGGAAAATAATGGGTAGACTGTTATTAATATTCACTCACATTTTTACCACTTCTAGTGCTACATGCTGCGATATTTGGCCATTGTATTCACATTGTTACATTTCATACAGTTCACAACTCTATTCAATATATACGTTGGCCGCCATTTGCAACATTTCAAAGAAACATCAAAATCGTTAACGGTTACCTTTAAGTACAAATCATAATATTTCAATTACAATCTCCTCAAAATTTTATTTTACTTGTGATTCTTCTTCTTCAACAAAATTACACATTTATAATTTTTTTTTCAATTACAACAAAATTAATATTTCTTATTATTTAATAAATTCTTCACATTACCGAACATCTTGCAGCAATCTTATTATAATAAAAATCATTAAAACTTTCATATTATATGACACACGTCCGTCTCTGGAGGTGGTGAGAATTGTTCAAAAGAAAAAATTGTTCTATTTTACATCTGCCTTACTTATGTTGTCTCCTGTCCTTCGATTGGCTGGCGTCTGACCACGGCACATCTCTCTGCCAATCAGCAATGGCGAGACGAGAGACAAACAGGATAGTTTTATTTAATACTTTTGATTAATAAACATTGGATGCTGATTACATTCTAAGAGAAGAAATTAAAATAGCAAACTGAATACTGTCTATAAATATATGCCAATAAACTTAAAATAACGAAAGATTATACTGTTAACTTGTGTAATAAAGGGTAATTTGGAATAATATTAAATGAATTGACAACATAAGCAAGTACTCTGTTACCATTTATGAGAATTTGTATGACTGACGGTAAACATAACCTCAAAAATCAACAATGTTACGACATGACGAAATTTACTCAGCTTTGTATACATTACCCCCACAGTGAAATTTTTAGGCGCTCTCCTCCGTCTTAATATTAATAATAATCATAACAGATTTTTCTCCTGTTTGCGACAGAAAAACGAAAATTTAAAACGGAATGTGTTTTATTTAGTTGTATGTGGATACAACATGTTGATATTCACTAAAGTAGCTCCTTTTCTGAATTTAAATAATTAGTGCGGATGATCGTTGGGGTTTCCAAGTGGAGGAAGTCTCCGGTAGGGCTGCCTCGCGTCCTACGGCGGCGTCTCTCCCGTCCTGTTCACCCGCCCGCGCTGTATCGTTATTCGGCAACGACGATGCTGTCCTAGTCGTAGCTCACGTCCTCGATGTCGACCGCGCCGTTGTAGGACGACGACTCGTCGGTGTCGACCGTCTCGTCGGACTCGTGCGCGCCGAAGACGATGAGCGTGTTGTTCTCGTAGTCCTCCATGCGGTACACGGACTCGCCGTGCGAGTCGATGTCGAAGATCTCGTACCACGGCACGACGGTGTAGGACGGGATATCGATGTCGCGTGCGGCGAGATCCTGCTGCCGACTCAGCCTCTCCTCGTCCCAGCAGAGCAGGAAGCAGCTCTCGTCCGGCTGCGGCCCGGGCCTGCGCGCGGTCCTCGGCCGAGGCGCCATCATCGCCACCTGGCGCTTGGGTTTCGTCTTCAGGGGCGGCGGCGGCGGCGGCGGCCTGGTGGCGGCGGGGACCTGCTCCAGGGGCGGCTCCGTCTCTTGCGGCGGTGGAATTACGACGGCGACTTTGGCGACGGGCGGCGTCACCTCGCGCTTCGCTGGATCACAAAGCGCCAGAGGAACGCTCGCCGCCAACTCGATATTCGCCCGCACCGACCCCGCCGGCGCCGACAACCTGCGGGCCCGACAAAACGATCGCTCAAAAGTGGCGAGGGATGGCTCGGAGAGATTTGGGCGGCTCTTAACATCGAGGTATTGACAACCATAACAACAACAAAGAAATTACAGATGTTATCAGTGCACAGCCATTTGCCATAACTGAACTCTATTATATTTTTAAAGTTAAAGTTAATTAATGTACTTCGTATACATAACATTATTCATTTCTCTTAATCAGGTAGCAGCCGAAAAGGGCTTGGACATCTTTTTAATCCCACCTCCCCCAAATTGATCCCAATTAAAAGTCGTGAAATCTTACATAATAAGTTAAATCTAAATAAAATTTTATTTCACTTGGGGGAAGAGGGTTTAATTTTGAAGGAAGTTATTTAATAATTTATTACTAATTTAAACCTATCTACCTTTCATGAAAATAATTTTTTAAAGAGATATGAAAGCAAATGTAATGGGTCCTGAACTCTGATGATGCGAGTTTAGGCACCGGTGATTTATGAGGGGGCGGAGGAAACGGGAGATCCCCGAGAAAACCCGCCGACCAGCGCCAAGAGCCATTGTCCGGCAAGATTCACACACGCTGAAGCCCATGAGCGACGACCTTCCCCCTCCTCCGGAAAACGAACCCTGTTCGCCTAGGTGGGAGGAGAGCAGCCTAACCACTACACCACCGGGGGCCACTGCATATGTAGCCCACGGTAAAACGGGCACTTTTGAAAACTTTGAATATAGTTGATTCACGGTATCTTCGGCCTTTTATGAAGTCCTGCTGAAGTTCTACTTCCAGGATATTCCTCCGCCTCGTGCAAACTAAGTTTAACTAAGTCTGGAAGATTACACCAGAGGCACAGCGCACCGGATTCGTGCGCACTCTGTTGTAATGGTATTTTGTATAAGAACTATTTATTACTAGGCGCTACCAACACACATTTTTTTCTCCCTGTTCTTATTCAAATTATTTATAAATGAATCTCTTATAATTTATAGATAACATACGAATAACGTTTCAATTTAACAGGAAAAAAAAAGTTATTATGAACAAAAGTATAAAATTCTTGTGATACAGAGCATATGTTGGAAACAGCCAAGCACGTCATATATGGGGAGATTTTCCAAAGGTTTGATTCAAAAAGGCCGAAGGAACCGTGAATGGAGTATACTGCATGTTTTTAATCGAAGTCTACAGGCTTACGGAAGCCAGTATGGGAAAACTAAGAAATGACAATCGTAGATGATAATTTTTGCAAACTTTGTAAGCAAATATATTCACCAGGTGCATTATTTTACAATGATCTCTTACGCCATAAATGATATACACGTTCACGGCGGATAAAATATCTCGATAGGAATGCATCACTATGACAAAATGTTTGTTCACAAAGTTGGCAACAGTTGCTGCCTAGGATTGCCGTTCCTCTAATTTTCGATACTGGTTCCCATAAGCCTGTAAGTTTTAACTATCGTGTTTAGCATTGTTCTATGTTCCACGCCCTCTAACGTTTATTGTATGCACATAGTACTTCCGCCGTATGTAAAATTATCTTTGCCATTGGCTGGGTCACTTTATTCATGCGTCGGTCTAGGGAAACCGTCATAACTATTAGAAAAGTAAATATTTTACAGATCTGCTAATTATTTCGTTCATTCATATAAAAAAACTGAAAGCAAAAGAAATAATTTCAGTGTCCGCACATGTTTACCTAAAGGCAGTTCACAATAAAGTGAACACTTTTGAAATCAACCTTTAAAAAAAACATGCTCCTATCTGCATATATTTTAACGGGCATGTTAAGCGTCATGAGCCTTGTAAAGTTAGTAACGATGGAGGTAAACTATTTACATGGCATAGCGTTGAAATAAAAGTGTTACGTAAAAATTCATAATTTAAATAAATTACCTATTTATTATATGTTCTGTATATTTATGCGTATAATGTAAGAATTAGCAGAACTGTAAAATACTTGCTTTCCTAGTAAATTCATGATTTCACTTTACCGACGCATAAATGTTAATTTTACAAAAGGCAGAAGATTACACGACCTGCATGTAATGAGATCTTAAGCAGGGCTTTCGAAAGTACGTATCCAATTTACCGCGAACATGGCCTATTTCTTTCCAAAATGGAGGAAAACCCAAGGGAGGGAATTTTTCGGGGCGCTGAGGGGATGTAATTCAACCCATCTGTGAAAGTTTCATCTTTTTTTTTTTTTTTTTATGTCTGGGTTTGAGTATAATTTTGCCTAAATGCACTACTTACATACTTTATAGACTGTTCACGGTAAAGTGAGCACTCTTTAAGGCCCTTCCAACAGGCATTAATCACCACAAAATACATCTTATTGCAGCCGCAGGCATTAAATTTTGAGGGTGGTGAAGTGTATGCACCGTGATTATTAGTCGCATTGCAAAGTTTGTATTAAAAAGTAGGAGGAAGTTGGATGAAAGGAAAAATTTTGAAGGGCCTGAAAAGTACTCACTTGACCGTGAACAGCCTATACCTCCATTATTATCAACTATCTTGAGCGTAGGTCATTCAGCGTGCCCGTTACACATATGCAGGTAGGGGAAGCGATATTTTAAAAGTATTCATTTCAAAAGTGTTCGCTTACGGTACCTGTGAAAAGCTCATACAACAACAACGGAACGACAGCATCCATAATGGAGAGGGTTAAGCGTTGGAATGCGCGGGCGAGGGAAAACGCGAGACCCCGGGGAAAACACTACGGCCAGCGGCATCGCCCGGCACGATCCTCGCGTGCGAAAAATCGGGCGTGAACCCCCGCCTGGAATCGAACCCGTACCCGTGTACCGCCTTGGCGGGAGACATCCGTAGGCGATATCGCTAAGGTGCTTGCGAACTTCACGCCACGGGGTTCCGGGTTCCAATCCCTGGCGGGCCATAGTCTCACAGATTTACAGTTAGCCTTGCAGCATGAAAGCGTGCTCGGTAACCAGCCCAGCAATGTAAAACTAGGAAATAAGAAAAGATTAACCCATGACTGAAGATCTGTGAATTTCGAAAATTGTTTCAGTGACAGGTTAAACTTCGAACTTGTATACTTGTGAATTCCTTTCGTGGTTGGACCAGTTATTTGGACACCAACTGGACAGCTCTTCAACCAGTAAATAAGTGTTACTTCACCGCAAACATTTAAAAATATATATTTTTTTTTACACGCCCATTAATACGAGAAAATATTTTTACTACAATCACTAAAAATGTTTGAATACTAGAATCTACAAAACACGTGTTTCAGTAACAATTTGTGAATGCCTAGCCGATATGTCCGAGAAAAATCGTTCGTTGCCCATTCCGTAATATCATACAAGAATGTTTAACTATTTAATAAACGCATGTATAATTTGCGTACGTACCTTAAATTAAATTCTAAAGAATTTTCTTTCTTCGCCATTATTAATTTCGAAGTGTAAATTGGTTTTCTGTAATAAACACGCCGGTAATTTTGATATGTCTTGCCAAATAATTTATTGCCACTGTTTGTGCTTGCAGTTTCTAATAAAACCATAGAGGTTATAACCACAACATAACATGTAAAAACTTTCGTAGATTAAATAGATCATTTTTTATTTCAATATTAAATGATAAAGATGCAATAAACCTCTGCTGCATAAATTTTTTTCCAAGATTATTGTGAAAAGAGGTTGCTAAAATTTTAAGCACAGAAAATATTTTAAGTTGTGTTGGGGTAAATTGAAGATACAAATAAAGACCTCTATTAAACTCTGACATAAATATATTTGGCTTGGTTCAATTCTTAGCGGTATATATCTTCAAAGTTTATACTTTTAGAACATTTGTAAAGTTAAACACGTGAAAATTGCCTTGTTAAATAATTGCCTATGATGTAATTATATTGTACATACTAAGATACTCATTCTCCACTGCAGAACATTAATAATTGCTATTATTGCACCGCTATGAGATTATCGAACAGTAAATTTTGTTTCTTTCCTCCTTTCAACGTTTAATAACATATTAGGAGTTACTATGAATCGTTGTATGACACTTTATAGCAATGTTTCTCTACTCGTTAAACCGTTTTGGCTGTACCACCAACAAAATGCACATCGTTCACACATAAAACGAACATGTAATTATTTTCACACTTGTAACACTCACGTAATTATTTTATGTAATTCTTTTTTCCACGTACGCCACTTATGTAATCTTATGTATGTTTTCATTTTATTTACTTTGAATAGTTTTTTTTTTCACAAGTAGGATATTTTAATTTAGATCGACGGTGGCAATCGTATTATGTTTATTGTAGGAGGTAAGCTAGTTTTCATTTTTGTATTTATTTTTATGTAAATAATTTTATTTTTATTAGTTTTTTTTTGTCACTTGGGAATGTTTCTGATTTTATTTAATTTTTGTATCCGTTTTGACACCTTATACTCTAGATTTTTTTTAAGCTGTTTGGCCGTTTAAAGTGGATCGTGATAGATTTTGAAGGTTTTTAGCTCCACGCTGGCCCACAGGTTCGAATCCTGACTTGTGTTTGGCTGTAATAGTAACAATCTTTAAGATAGCTCCAGCCAATCGAGCTTAACGCTAATTCTTCCATCAGCGTCCATAACGATCAGATGTAGGCTAGGACCCTCGCCTATAAGTGGGCTGAGTGTAGGATTTTTATTATATTTTGGGGTGTTTAGATACTTCTCCCAGCTACAGATGAAGTATTTGTGATCAGCATTAAGAGAGAGCAGAGTTGTGCTCCATTTCGCTGGGTTTTGTAGTATACGAGGTAGAAGTATCTTAGATATGTTAACGTGTACGAGAGCAACGACTCCACGATTAAGCACCTTCCTACAGCCTACTTTCCTACGAGCGTAGCCTGCCAACTTTTGTTTGCAAAATAAAGATGATCTTCGCATCGAGAGCAATGAAACATCAAACCAGATAATCTGTTATAATTATGGTCTACAGATGGTACTTGACGTCAGTCCTTTTGTTCTGAAAGTGTTTGCATCGACGCCATTTTGTAATTTTCAAAGTACAGAGCATCCCAGCTTATTTTGCTCACCTTAAACTAGAGAAAATTTTTGTGATCTCATTGAGCTGGGCACTGAAACTAACTTGGACATTTGTTTTTGCAACTTAATATTTTTGGATTTTTTTTGAGAAGCAGTAACATTTTGAACACGTGATTTTTTTTTAAATTTTTATTATTGACAATGGCGATATATAAGTACGCTAGCTTTGGGATCGGTTTCAGCTAGGTACGGCCACTTTTAACTGCAGTAGGATTTTTCTTGTGCTGTCAGTTAGCTTTGTCTGATTATCATCAAATTTTTAAAGTACTTATTTCAGGAAATATTGTGACGCAATCGCCCATTTTGCTGTCGACTTTGAAAATTACGTTACGCAATGAGCATGGAGCTTGTGGATTTACCCAAAAATATTCTGAAAACTTTAAAACTACCTACCAGAGAAGTTTTGATAAATACGTGGTGATTTATCACGTACCTGCAATCCTGATGCCTGGACGAGTGGCGACCTACTTGGCCCAAACGTTTGATGCCCGAGCTGGCGGCCAGCGACGCGCCGACCTTGGAGCCCGTGTATCGCACCGGACTTCAACAGCTCCGTCCTCACGCACTATTCCTTCACAATTGGCGAGCGGCCAGCATTGCTTCCTGCTCGGTGCCTCGGTCTCGTGGCCAGTATGTGAACTACTCCAGTGACGTCATCCAATCGCCAGTCAGTGCGAGCGGCCTGCCTTAGTGTCAGTGGGGGTGGTAGGCCGCCGTAATGTCTCTTCCTGCCTTACGTCATAATAACGGAAGAGTGATTACGTTGCCGTGCGTCACCCATATATGGGCATATTTTGATATCTGCGCCTTTATTGTACAGCAATTTAGCACCCTGCTAAGAATGATTGTGACAATTGTGGGACCCCTCCTAGAACAAATAAATATGTTTCCCTTAATTGGTAATCTGATCTGTCATTTGCGAATCATTAGCTTAAACCCCTCCCTGGGCAATTGCCAGTAATTCTGTATAAAAGCTGTCCCGAGTTTAGCTCGAGGTCGATTCACCACCCCAGAGGAGGACAGCCAGCAAAGTTAAGTCATGCTTTAATTTGAGAATAAATAATTCAGTAGGCCATTATGGCTGATACAGGCTGGATGCAATTGGTATCCTAAATAGGAGGTATAGGTGCCATGTTGGAGAATTTTTAAAATAATTGCAAATTGAGATTGCTTTTATTGCAATTAAATTAAATTCAAAAATAAATATTTTAAAATCTACTGAGTAGTTAGTCAGAGATAAGAAGGCTAAGGCAATGACTATTATGTCTTATTTTACATGATTGTAAAAGCTTTAATGGATAAATTGAAATTGTTTAACATCCTGAAGATATTTTAAAAGGGCATTCTTTTAAAATAAATTGCCTTTACAATGGCTTTCAGGTTGTTATAGCTACCCATAAAATGTGTAAAATAGTGTCACCTTTTAAGTCTGTTGGCCTCTGTTTTGGGGATGAAGCCAGTAAATTTGAACGTAACATTTTAATAGAACATATCGTCAGCTTTTAAGTATGTTGGCCTCTTTTTTGGGAGTGTGGCCAGTAAGATTGAAAAGGAACATTTTAAATAGATTTTGAAGGCATAGCCTTTGAAATTTAACCAATAGCCAGTAAGTTTCAAGATGACTATGAATTGTTGCGTGTGTTCAAGAAAGTATAGGAGGAGAAATCATAATTTAAGTTTATATTAGGCAACACTATATATATGCCGGTATAAAAATTTACCTTTCTCAAAATTATCTTTTATAAAGAAATCTTTAGTGATACAAATCCAAATTATTGTGTGCATATAAGATTGCCAAGTATTTGTTTTTTTATTTTCCCCTATTACTATTTCTCCTGTTTTTACCTGGGGAGCTTATAGGCCAATATTGAGGCAAAATTTAAAACATATGTACATAAACAATTGTTACTTAAATAATTATCTTTAAAGGTGGTGTTCACCAAATTTATATCTGAAACAGATTCCTAACATTGACTTAATTGGAATAAACAAAAGTAAAGCAATGTAATATAACCTATTTTTTTTTACATCTTTCAGAATGATTGAGGATTTTGTTTCATACTCAAAGAAAACAAAAAATAACAAGAAAAGGTAAAATAAAAAAAACCAATAACAATGACTGTTGTCTTTGTTATTTTCTGGTAACTGGGGTATTTTGTGTAACACTTTGTTCACTGCTGCTCAACAAGTGTTTCTTTCCTTATGAATTTTTTTTTTAATTGTGGACTTTATGTTGTCTAGTTTCCCGCATCCTTAGGGCAAGGGCATAGCAAAGAGAAATCTGCACACTGATCTCACTGGGCAGGGTGAGTGAGTTATATTATTTTAAAAACCCATGAGTTATTGCTTCTTCATGAAGACACCAGGGAACACACTTCAGTGGGTAAAACATTTGTTTTTTCTAGGTTTTGTGCTTTTGCTAACTTTAATCATGTCCACAGCATGGTTACAGAAGCTGTCGAAAGCTTCTCTATTCCAAATTCTGAAGTAAGCCAGAGTAGAGTTCGTGGAAACAGAGTCGATTGATGAGTTGCAGATTAAGGCTCCGGCCCTGGTGCGTGGGGAGGATGCGGCAGAATCGGGAGCGGCAGCAGTTTCGAGTGAGTCGACTCCAATTTTTCTAAATATTAAAATCCATTCCAGTAGAACTGTCCACAAAGATACGCACATTAACCAGTTAAACACTGGAGGCGTTAGTACAGTTTTTTATGCAGTTAAATGTGGTTGTTTGAAGTTTTGTGATAAACAATTTTTCTGGTAGCCACCTTTAGAGTTCCGGGTGTTTTGCAGGCAGTTTTTAGTAAAGCCCAAGAGGAGAATTGGGAGAATGATAAACTGATAAAAAAAATCTTGCATTCGGGAAGTCTCTAGTGAATTCGCTGTGACAAATTTTCGTTTGAGATTGTTAGAACGGATTCTAAGGCTAGATCAACCTATCCAAGAGTTCATTAAAGATATAGTAGGTATTGTAAATGCTGTAGACTTTCCATGTTCGGAGGAATATTTCACTCAAATAGATTTTTATAACCTTCATCCCTGTAGTAGAAGGTATTTTTGTTTTGCTTCTAAATCAGATACTTTATTAAAACTCTTAGAATTGGTCACTGAAGTCGAGAGAACTTTGAGTGACTGTTCAGGGGAGGAACAGAATAGTGATGTGAGTTATCAAGAAAAACTGGTATATGTGAAAACCCCAGAGAAAGATAAATCTAGCTTTTCCAAGTTTTGTGTAATCTGTGGGAAAACGAATCACTTAGCCAAGGATTGTTTCTATCGGAAATCACTTTTTAATATAACTGCTAGTGAAGAGCCCCGGCAAAGTAAAATTCATACTCGACCATGGTATTTTCAGACTCAGAATAATTTACGAACTCAGAATAGTCCTCAAACACAGAAAACTCAGGATGGTGCCGGGAATGCCAATAGGTTCCAAGAGTATACTTTTTTCTCTGTAAGCAAAAGATACACACAAAAACTAATTGCCCTATGAACCCCTGAAGAATAATATTGTGGGAGAATCGTCGGTTAATGTTTTGGGTTATGAGGGGAAATCTGGTAGTAATGGTAGCTGCGTTGTTGGATTCTCGAGCCACTTTCTCCCTTATAAATCAGGAATTTTGTAATTATCTAATTACTCATATGCCCAAATGTCTTATTCGAGTTCAGTCAGGAGAAGAATTTGGGTTTTCTCTAATGAATTATTATGGGGGGGGGGGGGATAATCAGTTATAAGGGTATAGCCATTTTCAAAATTAAAATAGCAAATTTCGCATGGAAATTCCAATTTACAATTCTACCAGGACTTAGTCATGATTTTTTTCTGGAAAGGGATTTTTTTTCGGGGAAAACCCAGGCAACTTTGGACGTGTGTCGTAAATGTCGTTGACATTTGTGTTTTGTAAATCCCAGACTGTAGGTGTAAAGTCAAAAGCTTTTGATTATCATAAGATTTCTTTTCAGTTGGTACAAAATGAAAGTAACAGTGAACCTAGTGATCAGGAAATTCAAGTCCTACAGTTGGAATAGGAATTCAAGGATGTTGTAACTCGCAAATTGGGACATTATACGCAGCAACCCATCGTATTAAAACTTAATGATTTTGAATCTGAATCATCTGTACCACATAAAGTAGCTCCTCCAGAATTAAAAGTATTTAGGAAAAACATTCAAAATTTGCAAGAAGAGGATATTGTGGAAACCTCTAATATTTTTCTTAGGGTAAGTATTTTTTATTAGGAATTGTTTATTAGGGTGGGGATATGTGTAGGATTTCCGCGATGTAGTTTTCCGATAGGCAGCCTATAAAAATTTGATTTTATCTGCAGTAACACAAAAAGTTACATTGTATAACCAGAGAAAATTGGCTACAATTCAAGTTGACGTATATTACAATACAAAAACACTCTGCCAAGACAGTAAAATATGCAAATCTTATATCCTTAGTGAAGCAGGAGATGAGAACCTGCGTAGATATGTAGAATGATATAAGTGGAGCTATAGTTATCGTGATATTATTAAATATAAAATATTATTTAATTGGACTTTTGCAATGACATCCACTTTTAACAAATTTTAAAAAAATTTTTTTAGAGAAGTTTCTAATTTGTAATGGTAGTTTATAACTAATATTTTGTGTGGAAAATATACCGTACGTGAGGCTGCGTCATACAGATTTGTGAACATTTTACCGTCCATGCTTTCTTAATACGCCTATACTATACACTCTAAATCGGAATCAGTTATTTTTTACTGATTGTAAGTTGAAACTGCTCCATCCGGAATCTGTAGACAAATATCACTAATTCATCAGTTAAAATAAATTTACTAATTCAAGCAGTAGAAAACCACTTATTTATAGTTTTTATTAATACATAAGCACAGAGCATTCCTATGTGATGTAAGTTAGGTACGATATATTTTGTCGCAGAACACAAATATTGTCTACACAAAAACGTTTTTGGACGTGGTTGGGCTCGAACCTCCGCCCATAAAACAAAGCGTGATGAAGCTTTCATGATGAGCCATATCCACTGCCCTACTTTACCACTGCCAAATGTGTGCTCGTATTAAGGGTACTGAACCACAAAATGTAATGTCAAATATTGCTGTAAGTTTCGTGTTGTGAAAGTATTTCTTGTTGTCGAAATATGCAGATTTTCTGCGCAAGTACATGTCTTCGCAAAGTTCGAAAGTCTATCTATCTTTAGTTTAGTTCGGATTCTGTGCCTTAAAAGATAAATGTAGTGGTTTCAATTTACGAGGTTATGGATGTACACTAGTATACGCCATTTTACAATGCAACGAGACACTACAGATTTTAACTGTTATTTTTAGTGACAGATAGATCAGTGATAATTTTGCTGACTCGATAGTGCGGTGATTCAATAAGAAAGGTGGATTTACACCAACAAAATGTTTGTGGTCTCTGCAAATTTAACAGATAAAATAATGAGGAAACGACAAATTCTATAAAATATCGCATTGTTGCTAACGTTCCACTGCCTAATTAGCACAGTTATTACTAGTCAATCTCTCTTCAAAATAACAGTTTGATTCTGAAAAATCTCGTTGCATTGTAAAATGGCAGATACATAGAAAACACCGACAACCCCGTTGAAACAAATATATTTCTCTTTTAAAGCACACAATCTGAACTAGACTTAACTTGAATGATTTTCGAGCCTTACAAGGACATGCACCTACGTACGCATAATATGTGTATATTTCGACAACATGAAGTACTTTCACATTACGATGCTTACAGCCGTTCGCCATTGTAAGTTTATGTTACTACGCAAATGTGAGACCGTTTAATTCAGTGGCAAAGTAGCAGAGTTGGTAGAACGTCAGCCAAAAGAAACAATAGAATGTGTTGCGTTTTGGGGTGGCGGTTCGATACCAACCACTTCCAAAATTTCCTTGTACGTGTAATAATTTCGTCTTACGACAAAATAATTGGATACCTAATTTATTTAAAACCGTAATGCACGGTTTTCAATCCTTCTGCTTTTTATTTATCGACTATAAATAACTGATTTTCTACTGTTTGTATTAGTGGATTTCATTTAACTGAAGAGATAAGTAGTTTTCTTTTTCTACAGATTCCGGATGGAGAAGTTCCAACTGACAATCAGTAAAAAATAACTGATTCCGATTTAGAGTGTAAGGGGGTTGATAAGCTGCTTTCTTCTAAGGCTGAGTAGGAACGAGGAGCATGATTGCACTACGGCGAGGGAAAAGTCTGCTCACTTCACCGCCCGTTCCAGATAAATTCACGAGTAGACGCCGGCGAAGAAATATCGACGAGCGGTCGCTTTGACGGAGCCGGGTAAGTTCTCTCAAAGCGGCGCTGCTCGCACGTCTCTCTGGCTTCTCCCGAAATTACTCCTTCCTTAATTTATCGCACGTCTCGCCTGCAGCGCACTCTGCCGGAGCGTGATGCGGGGGTGTGTTATCGGCAGAACTGGTTGGGTGAATGTTCAATAGTTCATCAGGAAGGGGAGTTGATGCGTCTCGTTATCCGCAGGCCACAACCTTGCTTTGTCTTAAAATCATCTTTCTCCCCCTTACCCCATGTATTGACCCCTCTGGCGTTCGTGTTTAAAACACACGTGCCTTCCCCATGCATGGCGCAGTTACTTTGTTGTTTCTCTGCATTAGATGTGTTGCCAAGCATACCTCAACTTGTGTTTGCCAAGGCAGCTCGTTGCCAATAACATACCTGCTGACAGTTTAAATACAGCAAAAAAAAAAAAATCATCCTTCGTGAATGCCATTATATTAGCTAAAGTTAGCACGAAGGTGTGATTGAGTGTTTAAACTACGAAGGAATTATAATTCTACAAAAAGTTATGAAGGCATTTAAACTTATCTGAATATTGATATTCACTGGGAACTCTTGTTCTCGCATGACGATTGCCATTTCTTTAAACGAATCTTCTCTATACTGTAACTTAATGAAGGAATTCGAGTTTTATAAAAAATATTACTCCCTTTAGTAACAAAGCTGTGTGTAACAAGTTGTTCTATGAGTAAGTGAAGAAATTCTCCGGCATTTATGAATGAATCAGCAACGCAATGTGTTTTTAAATATGCGTAAATGATTATAGCTACCTTTCTCCAGATTCCCAAAAATAGAATATAAACCGCTTGGGAGCACGTTTAGAAGCTTCTTAAAATTGTTATATCACTTTGTAATTTCTCATTTTTTTTAAATTGCTCTGCGTTTAACACATAATGACACCAGAATTATTTTATAGGTAGGTAAGACACTGTACATATGTTTAATTAAACCGCAAGTTAGTACAAAAATTAGTATGAAGTTTTTGATGCAATCCATTACCATACTTCGTGCACATTTATTTTCAATTTATTTACTACGTTTTTAATAACTCGTGCAGCAGATTTTTTTAAAATTAGTTATGGTAAACAGTTTTTTTCAGAACTGTTACATATTTGTAGTATTCAAAATGGAGTTTCAGCAAACGTACGAAAAGTTAATATTCTTTGTAGTCCTAGTATATTTAATGTGACAGATTTTCACATTTGTTTCCTATTGAATCAGTTTTGTACTTATTGTAACATTTTATTTCATCCACTAATTTTGCTCAAAAGGTAATGATTTGTGATAAGTACTTTAAAACATAACATCTCAATGACATAGACAAAATTATGAGCAAGATAGTAGGGCGAATTCCAACATAAATATTAATTTTCCGATCTCTATTAAAGGAAAATGGACTAATAATTTTATTTTCAAAATTTAAAGAAATTATTTATCTTAGTGCACTATCCAGGCAATCACTGAATAAATCCCTCGTTTTGAAATTAGTTACGTGGTTTTGTGGACGATGTTTAATTCGTTCACGACTGCAGATATATACATGTATAACGGGGAAACTTATGGTTGTAATTCAGATGTGTTTGACACTCATGCACCATGGTGCATAAAAACTTAATTATTTCGTAGTAAATGTTGAAAGAGATCGCCATTAGCATCAAGGGATGACTGCAAACCCTTTTCGATTTTGCGGAAGATATTCATTAAAATACATAGAGGTTATCAGTCTCTCTGAATGAATATTTCCTTGAGTTTCCATGAATCTGTGACTTGTTACGATTCGCTTTCCCTTTCAACGTGACGCACAGAAAGAAATTCACTCCGAGGTCATGGGACTTCAGTTGCCAAAATATCTTACAGATGAAATATTATTTAAACAAGGAAAACATTTCTATCATGCTGATAATTGGAGTGTGTTAATGTACACCTGGATGGCTTCTGTGCATGAAACAGTATTTTTTTTTGTTCTGTCTTTGTTTTATCATCTTAAATAATTTTGGTAAGGTTGCCTCTAGATGGTTGCAGGTGTCCGATGTGGAAATAATAGCTTCCTTGGGCTCAAGAAAATGTAAATGATCGTAATAAAATATTTTCTTTCGACAAATCTCATGCCACAAGCAGAACATGGGCCATTGGACGTATTATTTCCACATGTCCATGCTGTTTACGCTAATTGCATTTTCGCCAAACACTGCCTGCTACGAAAAAAATATTAAAAGCACACTTAAAAATTATTAATTGGTTTATTATTAATATTTGCAATTTCAGTAAAAGAAAACAGTAAAATTAAGATACAGCTATAAAAGCGCCACTCCAATATCCACAAAGCAAGCTCTGGTGCGCTGATAAAGAAAACAACTGCTTACAGTTGAACAAGCAGCAGATTATAATATTTTTCTTGTATTTGAAAAAAAAAAAGCCTCTAGATTGCAAAATGTGTGTTGTGTGGAAATATCAGATGCCTTGAAATGAAGAAAATGAAAATGGTCGTAAGAAAATTTGTTCCCTTAACACCTAAAGCGTTATTTGGGAGTTCTAAGACCCGAGTTAGCTATACTGAACTTACATAGAATACATGAAGACAAACATAATACTGCGATAGACTGATTATCTGCGTTCAGGGACAATATAATGCGAAAGTAGGCATCAGACGCCGGCCGGCCAACGCGTTGTGATGTCACCCAACAGCCATATTGAATCTGGGTGACCTCAACTGACTCGTGAATTCGACCCTGTGTCCGTGATCTTAGATGAACTTGAACCCAAACAATTCCAAAAAAATTGCAAAAAATGTATAAAATCCCCAAAAATTTATAAAAAGAAAAAATGTATATTTTAAAATTTGTTTACAGGTTTACATGAATGTAGATCCGGGATCGATGTCAGGCGGATCGACTAAGCTCCCGACACGACAGACCCTCACCAGGTCAGCCAGTGTCCACCTCGTCAGCCATGTTAGAATGTTTAGAAATAAAGAGGGGCCTAGAAAATGCTTTGTCATTCTGGACTCTCAGATGACATATGATGTCACCTAAACGCCATATTGAATCCAAGTGACCTTAATATTGACCTTTGACTTTGAGACCTCTTTTATGACCTTGAACACAAAAATCACCAATTCTCCTATTAAAATAATTATAGATTTCCAAAAAATTATAAAAAAATTATTTAAAGAATTATAATTAAAACGTTAATTTAAGGAATTTATATTTCTGGAGGTTGCCTCACCACTGCGTCCAGCAGACGACTGGCCCTCGCCAATGATTCTCATTGTTTAATTAGTCGGTTCCCCTCCAATCCCTCCACCAATGTTTCTTATTAATTATTTGTGCCCGCTTCACCCCCTAAAAGTGCTTTTTATTGGTTGATTACTCATACTCGTTCGACCCGCCACCAATGTTTCTCATTAGTTAATTAGTCGCCAGACCTCCACCTCCCTCACCTTTGTTCATACTATCGAAAGCATCCATCGTGCTTTTTTTCGTATGTCATTTTATTTAATTTTCAACATCTAGGTGACACTAGTGTATTAATTATCGATTTCGTCGCCAGAGGAGCTGTCGATTTAGACACAATGTTGGTTGTTGACCTCGACCTTAGCCCATTGACAATGAACTCGAAAAATCGCAGTCCATATAATTGTCAATTACTTGCTGGTCATGACAAGGGACCATACCGACTAACAATACTAATTAACAACTTACTCCACCCAAGACTGACTTATCCAAACACTAGCTCCTGACGAGACCAGTTCCTACAAAACAGGATAGACCAACCGACAAGACCAACCTGCCATGCCACCCACCTACACAACAAACTATGATGGACAATCTCGAAAAAAAAGTCACCTAATAAGTATCTCGAAGCTTACCTATTCGTAGACAATATTCGAAAACATTTCTATCAGAGCTGACAATACCAAAGGGTCATACTTACTTACCAGACGAAATGACCAGGCCAAACATCTAGTTGCGAAACATTCCTCAAAAATATTCCCCTCATTTCATTCGTTCGCCATATAGAACTCAGTCGATTTTAAACGACCCGAGTAAGGGCATAATACTTCTGTAACATTTGGATCATTGTTAGTGTTTATTTGCATTTTGTTTTATCTGCCAACACAAATTGTCAAATTTCAGTTATACTACGTAAATATGATAGACATTTGAAGGATATGTTCATCTAAAAAGAAATATATCTATTTTCTCTTTGTTTTAGATTTTATAGGCATTTTGTTTGTATGGAGCGTAAGATGACACTATCGGGCCAATTATAGCCTATAATTTGAATATATCTATTGTAGGAAATATTTTACTGACTCTGGAATGTTTTGAGGAGGAGATGTTGGACGATAGGGCTGAAGATGCATAAGTGATTGTTCAGCTAGGAATTTTAATTCGTTTGTTAGTTCGCGGGTACGCGTTTGAATACCAGGCAGAATTTGAGGAAACGAGAATTTTTAGCGTTAATTGAAGCAAAGAAGTTGCCTGCGTCGGGCTACTCCACGATTAGATTCGCGGAAATTGGTATGCCGCGAATAAGTATTCTTTTTACGAAGTACTGTCAACTTCATTCTGCAAAATTAAACCCGTGAACTTATCACTTGTGAAGATTTGAAGAAAATAAGTTTCTACTGCAGCGGAAACTACAAAACCGAGCTGAATTTTGCTATGGGGATGTAACAAAATTTTTATTTTATCCAGCCACCGACATCGTGTCTCCAGCGGTTTTTCTCTGCAGCTAATTCCATTTATATCGTAATCAAATGGCGTGCAGCTCGAGATCCACTTTCATCTATTTTTACTGAATCCTCCACAAATGGCCTTAAGATAATTAACATAAAAATTATATTAATATTATGAAAGAGCAAGTTAATGTAGTAATTGAAGGCTAGTGTCGTTCCCTCGATCATTTTTCTCATTTACAAGTAAAGGTTAGAGAAATTTAAACCATCACAATAATTGGTTGAGCTTTATTATTTGAGACAAGCTTTCAATATATTTATTTTCGTGGAAGAATGGAATCTAACTGTTTGTTGCAATTATGTCAAAATTGAATTTTCAATAATCAAATACATTGCAAAGAGCTGCCACTGTTATCCTCTCACGTAGTTTTTGAAGTAGCTGGAGGATTGTTTTCATGTTTCGGTGTTGCCATATGCTATTTTTCAGCAATTTGCCAGCTTGTGGTGAGTTTCCTGACTGGTGTATCAACTTGTAATAAGTGTGGTAAGTGTAAGGAGGGGTTAAGTGTAGTTCATAATATTATACCAGGAGTTATCCGAGGCAAGGAAACTTCAGCACGTAAATTTGAACGTCATTAAGTGGAGTCTTTTAGTTTCAGGGTGTTCCACTTAAAATCGAACTTTATCCCTGTTCATGCATGCACTCACGTAAATTTTATCTTAAACACACTCTCAATTGATTGTTTACACCATTTCATTAATAAGTCTTTCAGAGAAGCAAAACGGACTGTATCTCAAACTAAACACAATTATATTATACACATAATTTTGATTTATTTACTTTCTATACATATTATATCTTTCTAATTACTTTGAAAATTCCATCTTTACATTTCTCAGATGTTTGGAGATAGTAGCCAACAATCTTATCTTATATAACCCCTATTCTTGAGTTCATCGATGTTTGAAGATATCTCAGCAATGCATGAGAGATTCCCGAGTTTTTGTAGGTCAATCAAATATCCGGGTCTATCAACAAGTTCATTTGTGTGTTCGGGAAATTTGTATCGAGCGTTCTTGATGTAATCCATTCTCATAGAAGCTTTTTATAAACTACGTAACAAAAATTCCCGTCTTTGATTTCATATGATATCTGTATATATTCCGTGTCAGAATTTTGGTGTTCTTTTATGTCCGTAGAAGCTCTGGGAAAATTTTGCGACGTTTTTAATTCCAAAACATTTATACCGGTGGAAACAGAATCGGACAACTGACTAACCACAGGAGCCCCATTTTTCACAGCCTCAATCTTGTCTTCACAATACATGCGTGACAGGGCATCCTCTACAGAATTATCGATCACCTTTATATGCTGCGCTTTAAATTTAAAGCTTGCAAAGCGCACTAGCCCCCATGCAAAATACCAGCTGGTTTTTGTGATTTTAACAATCAAGAGCCTTGTTGTCTGTAAATATAAAGTAAACGGGGCATGATCTAAGTAATCTGAAAACTTTTCCATTGCACATATACCACTTCAACACTCTTTTTTTATAAATAGTAAATTTCCGTTTGGACTGAGATAGTAATTTAACGGCGTGTGCTATCGGCACAAAATTAACGTATTAATTTTGATTCAAACACGCCCCGGCGGCTACGGAACTTGCATCACAGTGCAAAAAAAAATATTCTTCAGAAAAATTGGGCAAATGCAAGACATGAGGATTAGCTAACATTTCCTTTAATTTTTGAAAAGCGTTTTCTTGTTCCGCGTTTCACATAAAAGGTTTTTTTTTCTCCTTTTCAACCGGTTTAATGGTTATGTAAGGTCAGAAAAAAAATTGGAATAATTCAATATTAAAAGCCACCCTTCCTAAAAACCTTTAACACCTCTGGAATTTTTTGGTTGCGGGAAATTAACAACATATTTAACTTTCTCTGGATCAGTGCGTAATGGGCCACATTGGCTGAGCGGTTAGCCTGCTCGCCTCCCACCATTGTGAACAGGGTTGAATTCCCGGCCGGTTCACTACGGATTTTCGCAAGGGGCAATCGCGCCGGACGCCGCTGGTCGGCGGGTTTTCTCGGTGATCTCCCGCTTACCCCACACTTTCTTTCCTGGCGCTTCTCCACATACTCATCTCACTTCACCCTCATCAGGACTCGAGGCCTCGCTGTTGAGAACCGTCCAAATATCTTCAATCACTCGCTCATCAGTGCGTGAATTACCCTCGGAAATAATAAACCCCAGACATCGCACACAATGTTGTTCCCAACAATTTGTTTCTGGGTTCACCGTCAGACCAGCCTTCCTTATTAACGCGTCTAACACTGCCCGCGAATGTTTAAGTTGTTCCTCCAACGTGCCACTGTACATGCACACGTCATCAATGTACGTAAAGACTAACTCATACTAGTACCATCCTAACATGTGATTCAACACTTAGGACATACATCGGGGCCCTGAATTTACCCCGATGGGCAGACGCGTCCACTGGTACGACCCCCAAAGGGGTACAAAATGCTAACGCCTCTCTTCTTTCCGGATGTAATTCACGCTGTAAAAAAAGCTGTTTCCAAAAACAGTATAGTGAAATATTTAGCTCTTTGCAAATGTTGGAAAACAGTTTCCATAAATGGCACATAGTGTGAATCTACATACAAGATACAATTGTTTTATAACATTTCTGTAATCACATATCAACCGATATTGACCTGGTGTTTTTTTCGGTAGCAAAAAGGACGGGATCGCATGAGGACTAGTAGATTCTTCCTTAATTCTCTGTTCCTTCAAATCATCGATTTACTGCTTAAATATTTGTATTTCTGGCGCAAACCCACGGTATGGCACGCACACTACAGGCTCGCTAGCTTTAAATTTCTAAACAACAGGAATCTCTTTACAGTGCCCTACTTTTGACGTAAGCTCATCACTATATTCGGCTTTCAACTGGTCTAATGCCTTAACTATCTCTTCCGAATGTTGTAGCAACTGGATGTTTCGACATCGGGAAGGCTTAATTTGCAAAGCGATAATGGTCTCGGGGTAAAGACTACATTTAAACACTTTGCTACGTGAAACACGCGTGGGTGCTGCCTAAAATATCAGTATCCATTATCACATCATGTGATAAATTTTCAAAAACACGAAAAGCGATTTATCATGATTTTTCATTTCTAATTTTTATCACTGCCACAACAGTTCATTTGCCCAATCCTCCGTCTCTTAGAGAAAATACAACAGACTCGCCCCTCTTTTATTTGTATGGTACCAAACGGTGCGTAACGCATAATTTTATTACACGTTTCGTGTTTTAGGAGAGATGCAGAGGCACCCTAATCTATCAAGGCAATTGATTGCAAGCTAGCTTAATTTCAAGAATTTTTCTGAACTCTAATCCGACGTATATCACTCGTGTATTTTAATTACATTGGTACCGTTTCACATGTTTCTGGTTTCACTTATAATGACATTGCTGTCGGTGAGACACCAACGCTTACTAACCATCTAAGCTTTTGAGAACTTCACAAAAATTTATTTGCACCCATTTTAAGGCAAGTAGGCTCATTAATTATCAGTAACGTCATGATTCAGATGTTCATTCTCAAGTGTAAGTATCTTATATTTAATGCAAACAATTTTTTAAATGTTCAATTATCGATTTACTGCTAAACAGACATAGTGTTCGAATTATCGTGTTTGGGGAAAAAGAATCTTACTTGGGAGGTTCTTAATCCTTCAACCCAAATAGATTCAAATGTCCTATGCAATGTGAAGAAAAAAATTATTTTTTCCTTCACAAAAAACTTTAAAACCAGTTAGTTAAAAAAAAAAACAAAGTAGCCGAGATCTATCTAGAGCGGGGTGTAACCTCTAATTACAGAGTGGATACAGCTGATAAATCCGGAGAGTATGGAACTCATGTATTGTCCTTTACGGAGCTAACATCAGTCTGAAACTCGTTAAGTGGTTTAACCTGTTACCCATTTCCAGTAGCTTCGGGACTGGGGCGATGTGATAGGAAGCAGATGCTCCAGCGGCCCTGGAGTATACCCGGAGGCCCAGGAACCTACATCCCCTACACATTTCACGGGTCTTCTCCCTTCCCCCTCCAACCCTCGGAGTCCTTCGACATATCGGTGGCCAGGAACTCCCATTACCTCAAGACGCTGTTATCCCGTCCAGGGAGGCGGGGATGACACTTCCCCTGGAGCCTCGTACCTCCAGGTTGCCGCTGGACAATCCAACTCCGCGGCCATAGCTTCTGGTTCTGGAGCCTCGAACACATCCTCCCCTACTCCTTCCCCCCCGCCCCTTCCTCCAGGTCTCGCATTACTTCTCTTCAGTCGCCTCGATATTGGGACAGGCTTCGTTGCCAGCACCTTCCCCGCCCCCCAACACTCCCCTCTGCATCCTCTAGGGTGGACTGCATGAAGCAGCGGCGTGGTCGTCTCTCGGCCAATAATAACACCGCCATCTTCCCGCCTGACATTTCTCTTCCCGCCCTCAGTTTAACCCTCTTACTGGCCCTCGACTCGCACACATGCCGGCTATCCCCGCTGTTCGACAAATATAGTTACCGGGCCAGGGAGCCCAGATGACGCTAGTGGTCCTCATGTCGCGGATAAAGAATTTCGGATCGAATTCCGCAGGGGGTGGAAGCGCCTCGAGTCTGGCCACCAAAATGATCGTGACCTGGAAAAAAAAAACTGAGGAGGTAAGCGCAGATCTCTCCCAGCCTCTGACAAACACAATCAAGTGTATGAGATACGTGCCTCACAAAAAAAAGTTTCTACTCAAAATCAGGAAATGTTTCGATCCCTGTTAGATCTCGTATACCGTGGGCTACTTTCAAGGAAATTGCACAGCTTCAATCTCTCTCCCCCCCCCCCCCCACCCTTCTCACTCTCTTCAATATTTTAGGCCTTAAAGGTAAAAAAATCTCATTGGCATTTCGAACATCTCCTTAAGTAGCGGTTGGGGAAATGGTTAAATATAGAAAAAGTAAGGGACTGCAAAAACATTTATTTGTAATGAAGATGAAAGATCACGTCAGTAAACCCACACTTGCGATGTGGTAATAAACGTTTATGGTAGATTTATGTGGATTATATCTCAAAGTTCACTGGCAGTAGTTTTATTTTAACCACTCGTCCATTTATGATATAGCCTAGTGGTTATAGCAGTCTTAAAATATAAATGTCTTCAGTTGGTTTATCTATGATTCCATTCTGCAAAAGGTAATGATTGAAAAACCTAGACACTAACAGAAAAACAGTTTTGTTTTTTATTTTTACCCAACTACGGCAAAGCCAAAAGGATGATGTTTTTTACACGTCTATAGCGTAACATGTAAACACCAATACATACAGCGTCCAAACGGATGTGCCGATTTTTACACATAAGTTATCGTTATATCCGTCTCGACACTGCAAGTGACACTAGGTAGGTGTCGCCGCTAAATGATCGATATGGCGGATGGTAGTCGCCGTAATGCTGGACTAAGTTTATTTTTCAAACCACAGTAATATGGGTATCAAATGAAAGCTCTTAACACAAAAGTTCAAAAATTCATATTGCAATAAAATATAACAATATAGTACCACTACGTATGATAACAATTTCCATTTGGCGAACATTAATTATCAAAATGTCGGACTTATGGGCATCATATAAAAGCTCTTGGTAAGAGGAGCTCGAAAATAAAAAATAAAGTAGATATGTCAAATCATATATATATAACCTTCGAAAGGCTATTAAATTAGTTAATGACAATTATAAAAAGCGGGGAGCCAGGAGCGACTGCCAAATCACCAATGGCGTCGCAGGATCAGCTTCCATTCTTTACGGACCTATTCAAGCTTAGGTGGGAGTTGGTTTTGTATTTTTAATTAAACTCTTTGGTTGCATAACTTTTATAACGCTACTATATATACAATGCCCACGGGTCAATAGATAAAAAAAATTGTAGGTGAATATCTAAATAGTTTTTCTAATTGATAATGTTTATAACTACACATCTTGGCACCAACAGCATTGCTACACGACGATACCGCCAATTGTTATTATATAACACATTTATTTTACAGTATTTGCATTGACTATATTAATTACATCTCGATGTGTAATTTTATTACGCAAGACTTGGTCTTGTTTAGCATTTTTTAGCCGGTTGACGTATACCCGTAGGTGGACAAATGAGTAATCTCACAAGGGTTTTTTAGTTTTTTCTTAGTAAGATACTAAGCCCAAAAAACTAAAATAGTTGCTATTATAACCAACGAGCCTACAGTACTTTCTTCTGGATGGACGCAAATAATTTTAATAAAGTTATTAAAAGCCCGGATGGTAGGTGTCCTTTATGTCTCGTTCACAACAAAATCATTAGAGATGGAACCAGAAACATATGCAACACTAGTGAGACAATTACAAATACAATTTGCCTTATCCGGTACTCGAACCTAGAAAACCTCCAACCATAAGAAAGCGTGCAGCTAAACCGCATTACGGATGTAGGATTCCGTGCATGAACTTCAGATATCATCAGAGCAATATTTCAGTAGACAAGGCTTACTAGCCTGAAATATTAACAGGACAGTCATTTTGAAAATATTCGTCTGAGCTACTTGAATTAAGTAAGTTTACATGACCTACCGTAGTGATACTTACGTGAAGAATTTGGTGGAAATCGGTTAATTGTTTCATGAGATATGGCATAAAAACTTTATTTGCCTCATATGGAGCTATCTTACAAGAAGGACAAAAAAAAGAGTAGGTATATGTATACAATATTTTTAATACATACTCGCAGCATATAAAGTTCTACTAACTTTGGTGAAATAGTTTAATAGATATGACAGACCTGTATAAACTGTTTATATGGTCGCCATTTTGGAAAACAATATCTGACCCACTTAAATCATGTAAGATTTATATGGCCGCCATTTTGGAAAACAATATCTGACCCACTTAAATCATGTAAGATTTATATGGCCGCCATTTTGGAAAACAATATCTGACCCACTTAAATCATGTAAGATTTGTATGGATTTTCGTAGCATCACTAGTGTGCGAAATTTGATGTAAATTAGTTGAATTCTTCCGGAAATATGGCATAAATATTCAATTCTATCACCTGGCGCTATCTTATAAGACCACCTCAATAGAGGATCCTTGTACTCATAAACGATGCTTCTAATAAATACTGAGACACGTAAAAGTTGATTGAATTTCGTTAAATTCTTTAATAGATACAACCCCACCAAAAACTTGTAAGATTACATGATTACATTGCGTGTAACATTTGGTGGGCATAGGTTGGTTGTTCCCTGAAGTATGGCATGAAACATCCATTTTATCACGTCATGATTTCACAAATGGCAGGCAAAACTTTTAGGCCTATGTGTTAGCAAATTTTATGATTGTCATAGTGCGAGCATATATTGGTTGCAATTTCTTGGGACATGTGGTATAGCAAACGAAAAATATTTACATGGCTGTTGTTATGGAAATTTGTGACTACCCGTTTCAGTCATGTAAATTTGTATGGACCACAGGAATACAACTTGTCACCTGATTTGGTGGGAATCAGTTAATTATTTCCCCAGAGAGGGCATCAAAGCTTACATTCAATGCGATGCCATCTTTCAAAACTGTGGATCAATGAGTTTATTTATTTGCTTATTTGGGTCGGAGAGATACTGCCAGAATAAAAATATAAGTTGAAATCCGTAACGGGGTTTCGTAAATATAGCATACTATGCTAAAAACGAAAACGTTACGTGTAGTTGTTGATTAGCATACTAGGTTGAAATGTTTTATTTGTTCGCCATTTCGAAAATATGTGCCTGAACCACTTCGATCTTGAAACTTGCATGGCATATGGTAGTTAGTACAACTAGTTCGCCAAGGTAGCAGAAATAGGCTAATTGTTTCCCAAGATATTACAAAAAAAATCTATATATATGAGGCTCGATCTTATAAAACGGTAGAAAAATTTGCTATGGGTTGACATATAAAATGCTTTCAATAAATACTTTCAGGTTGCAAAGCTTGATCGGAATTGGCCGAACTGTATGGCAGATACATAAAATAAAGCTAAAATATTATTGTGGTCGCCATTTTGAAATAAGTGGTTTGTAAATTCGAATGGCATACGTACACATAGCGTTGCTTAGTATTACTTGCTCGCCCAATATGTTAAACGGTGGAGCAGTTTTCAAGATGTAACATAAAAGCTTTATTTATTCCTCCTTCCAAAATGGCGGGACGAACAACAATATAAATATTTTAATTCAATGCTTACATGATGCGCTATCAAAATAGGAATTTTAATTGTTTTCGTTAAATAATTCCACGAATGACATTGCACCCTAAATTTTTAAATGGTACCCATTTTGAAAATAGGCTTCCAACATTGTCGAAACCTGTAAAATTGGGGTCGTCCTTACTAAGTATTCTATATGAACCGAGCTTGATTAAATTCTGTTCACGCTTTCGCAAGTTTTCACGGACACACGCAGTTTGATACACACAGACAGAAAAGTTACCTCATAAGAATATTATTAATTTGGAAAGTAGGCAAGAACAAGGAAATGACTTTCAACACAAAACTGGACTATGAAAAAAGTGCACATGTACTTTTTTTTTAAGTTTAAAAAAAAGCCAGAGACAATGTTGTGTTTATAAACATAAGAAATTACTATTTAAGATATTCACGTAAAACAATTTGTAGTAGTAAGCGTTATTTATTGCAACTACTTGCGTTCACATAGTGGTGTGTATATTTTTAACATCAGTATCAGGAATAATTGTTCTTTATTTATACTAAAGCTGGTTCCACAATAACGCGACGCGTTGCGTTGCGATGAGCAGTAGCCAATCAGGATGAAGCACATTCCGTCGCAGCGCGTCGGCGTCGAGTTGCGATTGTCGGCGTCGAGTTGCGATTGTCGGCGTCAGCCTGCGACGGTGAAGAAGAAGAAGAGTAAGTGTTTGTTTACAACGAGAATAAAAACATCAATTTTTTTACTATTTGAAAACGACGATCGCGTTTACGCCGACGATTTCGTCTTTGTATTTTTATTATTGCTGCGTGGGCGTGCAAAATAGAAGACCATAGATATGGACAATGAAATAAAATTCTTTTGTTAACAACAAAATAATTATCCTTCGCCTTATTATGTCTCTTTCCCGCTAGTTTTCATAGCATATCGCATTTACACTACCCTGTTTTTATCTTCTGCCACTAAAACATAGTTTCAACTTTTTTATTCGTATCTCTTGTTACAATCGTGGGGTCTGGAAATGTAGTTTCCGCCCTTAAACTAGATAGCAGCACCATCTCGGAGGGCGTCCGTCACCGACACGTCAAAGCATAATTGTGAAACAGCAAGTACAGCTCGTCGCAGCCCGACGCATCGCGACCCTTCGCACGATTGTGGCGCCAGTTTAGGCCGCATTCGTAGGCCTGCCAACATAAGAGCTTGCCATTTTTGCCCTGCAACCCGGCAATGTCAATATCAACCCAACTGGTAGATAACACGGAATATTACAGGCTGTTTACGGTAAAGTGAGCACTTTTGAAGCCCTGGTTACTTTTTTCCTTTCAGCCATGTCCTGTCCTTTAACCAGCATTTAAAATAAATATTTTCTTGTCAGTAATTAACGCAGTGTGCGTATTTCACCGCACTCGGATGTTAACATCGAACGCTGAATAAAATATTTTTACTAACCATTATTCCAAATTAAAAGGCTTACAAAGGTGCTCACTTTACCGTGAATAGCATATAAGGGAAGGCAATACAAGCTAGGAGTATAAAATAATTAAAATAAGTAAAATCTTGCTGTATTAATAAAACAAGTGAATTAAGAGTCGAAAACAACCAAAATATGTTGAACGCAATGAAAATAAGCAAAGTCAAGGAACATTGATGTAAAAAAACAAAACAAAAAAGAGCGAATTATATACAAAATATGGTAATAAAATTAAATAAAGTTTAAAAAAAAAAAACGAACGCCAGCATAATGTAATAAAACTGAGTTAAAATTAAAAAAGATTTTAGTGAAAACGTTTCAAAGAAGGTAAATTTTACTAAACTTAATTCACATGAACGAAATATAATAAAAAAATTACGAATTACAATTAAAAAAAGAGCAAATAATTAATTAGGGTGCAAAAAGCAGAAAAAGGTAACGAAATTGTTTTTAATATAAACGAAATAGAGTAAAAGACAACAAAAATAAATGAAATGTTGCTAATACGAATAAAACAGAACAAAATAATATGAAAAACAAATTTTAAGCTCATCCATTAGAAGGCTTCCGATTCCGGGATAGTATAAATAAAATAACTATTTAAAATTTAACATACAGCTGTATAGATATATATAAAGTTTTTTTAAACTATATAGCCTCTACAATTATGTGCAACCAAGTATTTACATTAAATATAGAAAACTATTTAGAATTATTTTTAAGTGAGTGTCTAATTACACTTTTTTTGCAAAAAAAAAATCAACATGAAGGAATCGCGCAAGTACAACGAAGGTTTCCTCACAGTATCATCATAGCCAGACATGTGTCCCGTTTTCGTTGAATGCAGTTTGCTTGCACGGATGTGCTACTAGGGGCGTGCATGTTCCTCTGTCGCCCATATTTGCAAGACACCGAATAAGAGCATCGCAGCAGTGTGAGCCGCAGAGCCAGGTTCAGTGAACACTCATCATGCCCCGACGCCAAATTCTGCTCAGCTGGATGAGGTTTGAGAGAGCCCGAGTTGTCTGTCTCTGAGCTGCAGGTCGCACGTTTCGGCGCATTGCTTTGCCTAAAGGCTGTTCACGATCAAGTGAGCACTTTTGAAATAGACCTTAAAAAAAATTCACTGCCCATACCTAAATATATTTTAACGCGCGCACTAAGTGATATGCGCCCAGTAAAGTTGGTAACGATGTAGGGGGAAGTAGTTCCACATATTAACGTCGAATAAAAAGTGTTAAATAACCATTTGTGATAACTTAAATTATTTCTCTCTTCTTGTGTTATTTTTTAATGCATCAAAGTGTAAAATTAGCAAATTTGTATATTTACTTTTCTAATATTTTCATAGTTTCATTTGACCGACGAATGAATAAAGTGATCGTGCCCATGGCAATGTTAATTTTTCATATGGCGGAAGAACACACAACGTGTATAAAAGTAGATGTTAAGCAGGGCTTTCAAAAGTGCTCAGTTAACCGTGAACAGCCTATAGCTGATGATAACGCCTATGCCCACCAGTGCCATATCCAGGCAGCTAGCAGAGTTGGATCTGTCGTCGAGGCGTGCCTTATAATGATTACCATTACGACCTGAGCATCGCCGAGAAAGTGTGACCTTCTGTCGGATTAGCAACAAGTGGTGTTCAGCGACGAATCACGGTTGTCTGTCTGTATATAGACGACCGCCGAATTCGAGTTCGGAGACGTCCTGTCCAGCGCCGTGATCCACGCTTCATTGCAGAGCGGCACACCGCCCCAGCGAGAGTTGTCATCGTGTGGGGTGCTACTTCATACGAATTCTGCACCCCAGTGATAGTGATTGGAGGATCCCTGACGGCGCTTGTGATACGTCCAGGGAATCCTGAGACCACATGCACCCCCCCCCCCTTCCTGATGCAACTTGACAACCCCGTTTCCAAGCAGGATAATGCCCAGCCTCACACAGCACGGGCATCTCTGGTCTGCATTCGTGATGTTGACCCTGCTTCCTTGGCTAGCAGTGCCCCGAGACATCTCGCCCATCGAGAAAATTGAGATAACAAGTTGGGGATCACTGCAGAATGAAGTTGCACATCAGGCCAATAAAGCAGCGATAATAGCGGGCTACACGTACGATATCATAAAATGGAATAAGTACAATAATGACACTAAGACAAGAATCTACAAAGCAGTAATACGCCCAATATCGACTTACGCTGCTCAGACAAGAGCGGATACCTAAAAAACTAAACGAATCTTAGAAACAAATGAAATGAATATTTTGAGGAAAATTGTACATAGATCCAGGAGAGACAAGATTAGAAGTGAAGAGATTAGAAGACAGTTAAATATCCAAGCAATAGGGGATTGTGTAGAAAGACGAATAATTGAATGAAATCAACACTTATCCCGCATGGCATCGGACAAAATTGTGCACGTGGCAAGAGATAATTTACCAGTGCATGGAAAGAGATCGCCTGGAAGACAGAAAAATGGATGGAAGGACTCTTAATTTCTGGATGGAACAGGCTGTAAGCCTACTATGAAGAAGAGGTTAAGCCAGCTGTTGTAGTATCTTGCTCAGGAGAACATCCGATGTCTGTATGCCTTCGTGTCCGACCATATCGCCTCCTATCTCCTTATGAGGGTAGTCCAACACCCTACTAAGTGCATCGTATAAGTGTTGGTTCCCTGCAATACGTGTTTGGTGTGATACAGTATTTTTATATTTGCAGTGTACATACCACCATGACATGTGCCTGTGTCCACGTACTGCCATGGCAGCTCCAGGGTGATCAAATTTTTATCCTTCAACTTGTTTATTATAAATTATCGCACAAATCTACTTTTTGCTCTTGTAGGTTTTTTTTTATGTGACATTTTAAGTAATCAGTCTTATACCAAACAGAATATTTATTGTTTTGCGGAAACAATTATTCAAAGAAAAATAAATTTCAAACTTGTCACCTCTGACAACCATGTCTTGCCAGAATACCAGCGAGATAGATTCTCTCATAAGGTAGAAGACATCGCAGGCTTACTGTGGTGTCTGGTATGGAGTCTTGATACTTAAAAATCAATTTTATACTTTACGCGTACATAAAATATAATTTTAAGAATATATTATACTTGCAAAACATATTGTAGGGAACAACTAAATTATAAACTGCAGTGTCCTCTACTGGATGTAGTTGAGAAACTTCGACAACCTGTAGATAGTAAAGTCGTGGCGAAAAATTAAAACAAAAATTAATTATTGACTCGTGGTTCGGGGCTAGGTCCTAAGTTGTGCGCGAAACTTACCAACTGTGTCGTAAAGTAGTTTGGTTAATATATTTTATTTCTTAATCTTCATAGTAGTATTTGTTTGCTCAGTTCAATGAAACTTTCTGTTGGGTATATCACCACATTCTTACTTGTTTTAAAATACAATGAATTAGTAGTATTTTAAATCAGAAACATAAAAAAAATATTTTTTTCTCAGTTTGATAGTAAAAATTAATTTTTATTAGTGGTTCAATACGTTTTCATACAGTTCCGTACTTTAATGGAAGAGGTGTCCACGTGGATATGCTTTGTCAAGTTGACATGCTACACCTTATCGTCCAAAGTAAAGGGACTTTTGAGAATTTCTATTCTAAAGATTTTTATGGTCTACGCAGGCCTACACATTTGAAGTTGGACAAGCCACTAGCTTATTGGCGAAAAAAAACGCTGATATTATATCACAAAGCTATTAAATAGTAAAATATATATAATTTTTACTGCAATTTAGGGTAATTAGACGAATGCACATGTACGGAATGTGTTCGGAAACTAGGTGCCCAAACTCCAAACATAGTTTCTTTGGACCAATGGCAACACAAAGGCACAATACACTTATATGCGGGAAAGTATTTTTACATCAAATAATTGTGTTCGTAGTTCAGGTATACAACACCTGCAGAACAAGATTGTGCGGTCATGCGTGTAGGACAAGTCACATATGTCGTAGGCGCGTGATATTAAATTATTAAAACTTCGCGCGCCTACTTGCTATGCAATTTTACCTACACGCATGATCACACCGCCTTGTTCTGCAGGCGTTATACGCCTCAACTTTGAACACAATCATTTGATATAAAAATGCGTTTAAGAATATACGTGTATTGGGCGTTTGTGTTTCATTTGGTCCAAAGAAACTATGTCTGGAATTTGGGCACTGAGATTCTGATCATACTGTATAACGTCCATGCAATTATTGTTAATTAGTAACGTGTCAATATTAGAATTTAATAATTGCATATTAAAATCATTTTATTTTAGGAAAGTATTAAGAAAACATTAACATACTTGCGCAAACGAGACATGCATAATGAATCAATTATCACGCGTTACCTCACCTTTATGTTATAATAATAATTTTGTAATGCTGAATTTTTTATATATATTCTTGATACGTGGATGTTTATGAATTCTCTTTTCAGGTACTTTTTTTTGAGCACATCTTGAAATGGATATAGACTATGCCTTTCTGCATTCCTAGTTTAATTTATGATTTGAATCAATTATCTTATATGTGTGTCCCGAACACGAAATATTGCCGTTTGGCACGTAACTGCAAGAAAACAATAGCGTCTAATTTCTTACACAAAATATAATGTGCACAAGTTGAAAATTCTTCACCACAAATACAGTTTTTTTTTCCCCCATAGAAAACCCTTCAGGTGGAATAACGAATGTCTCCATAATGCGCAACTTCTGCAGGACCTGTTGCCACGGCTGACTTTTACACTCACCAAAGGCATATTTTCAATATGGGGTCATTTTTTTATATTTAGGGCGTTATGTCATATGTCAAGAACCATTTAAACGATTCTAACCTGATTTTATGAGTTTACAGTACATCGCGCAAACAATTTGTCAAACAACTTCTACCGAATTATTCATACAAGTAGCGCTACGGTAAACTAAGTAAAATTTTACGATTTTAGATTCTCAGGCATTTTCTTAAATTGTTGGCCATGTAAATATTTCACGTAAATAAACCATATCTACAGAAACACCAGACTGATTACTTCCGAAGTTGAGTTTCCGAATCCTACGTCGGTAATACAGTTTGTTACACGCTAGCTTAAGGAAAGGGATTTTCTTGGTTCGAGTACCAGCTAAAGTACATGTGTATTTGTAACTGTCTTACTACTGTTCCACATGTTTCAGGTTCCTTATCTAGCAAGTGACAACGAGACGTCAAAGACTACCTAGCACCTAAGCTTTTATGAACTTCATTAAATATTATTTGCACCCATGAAAATAAAGTAGGCTCATTGGTTACATCAGTATATTCTTGTTTTATGATAAGTCTGAAACAATAATTTTGTCAGTGTTATTTGTCAGGATAACTAACGCTGTAAAATTTTGTGTATCCCTTAGTATTATTACTATAAAGGAAATAACCCAAAAATAATAAATTCTGGTTACATGTATTATTTAGAAAATGAATTTCATTACATATATTTTTGTAATATGAAATTAGTCAGCGTATCGTATCATAGCAACCCAAGTGACCTGCATTTTGCACGACTACTAAACACAGAAAAATTATTGATTTATGAAACAAATGAGTTGTTTCACTAGGGGAGGGGGAGGGGGGAGAGAGAGAGAGGGGGAGAGAGAGAGAGGGGGAGAGAGAGAGAGAGAGAGAGAGAGAGAAGGATGTAATTTATTTGACGTGGTCTGCTCCGTCTATCGCATAATCACTTACACTTATGAGTTGTAGAAATTGAAATGAGGAGGTTCTGTGGTTATTTATTACAAGTGCTGGCAGTTCAGAAGTCAGTCTTGTTTTGAGCCACATGGTTCAGAGCAAAAAGGCGATTTTCTCCAACTAAATATTTGCTCACACAGGTCATACAAAAACTGAGGGTTGAGTCCGCGGAATACTTTATTTTAAAGAGAGTTTTGTTAGCACAGCACGAAATGGCTTTCGTTAAATCAGATGTTTAATTTAGATTTAGGAAAGCAAATATGATCGTACAATTTTATGCTCATACTTTGTCCATTTCATACATTAATGAGTATTCTAGGATGCAATGGATATATTTTTCAATTCATCGTTTTTCCATGGTTCTTTCGAGAAAAAATCTTCGGAAAATAATAAGAAATCTTAGGTGGATTATGGCGGGTTTTAGATATCTTATTGGAAGTTCTATGTTCTTTAAATTCGCCTGCTCTCTTTTGATCGCTTATCAAGTTTTTTTAAATATAATTTTTCCGGGAAAAATCCCGTGAAAATAGAGGATAATTAATAGCATACGTGAATTACGGTGTATTTTGAATATGTTAATCTACGAATTTATCTACGGATTTTTATGTAATAAAACCTTTTCTTGCAATTTGTGTATATAATGTTTGTAACTTTACCCAACTATAACGTATTGTGCAATGAACAAAATAGATAACTGACGGTCGTAATCACGGCCGTCACACTGAACGTAGTCCACTTTGCTGATTGGTTGGCAGCCTCTCTTTTCCCCTGGACCCTTTCATCCCACGTTTGGTACCCACCAAACCGATGAGGACTGACGCAAGACAGGGCACCATCCAAGGACAATTAACCCAACCATCTTTCCTCTATCCCTCCGTGAGTGCCAAACAGTCACTTCATTTCGAGACGATATCTTCCGAGAACTCGCCTCAACCGCAAGCCACTTGGTTTATAGAATGCTCTCTAGTATGCAGTCATCGCATTATGAATACACATTATGGGACTGGACTCTACCGACTAACTTCGACAGTAGATTCATCAAAAAATATGTCAAATATATACGACATACAGCCCAAGTCTAATCGGGAAGGCTTTGAATACCTATAAATAGGGCCGTACCAAATTCACGTTATCAAATGGTGACTGACTATACTTTGAACATATATTAGCTTCTATCGTTTTTGTCACTGGTTCATAGTTAGTGTGTCGCGCTCTGGGAGAGTCTGAACAAATAAGAAACGAATATCGATGGGCGAACTGAACCACGTGCGAAGAAAAACTATATCCACCCTGTGGCAGGAGCCAACAAACAATCGGCACGGACTCCAGTATAGAGTCTATTTGCGGTTCCTTCACTCTTTTTAAATCAAACATTTGAAAAGTTAACCCATGTGTGACGTGTCTGGTTGTTTACTAAATATGCAAGGTGTCACAGGCGTTTTATACGTGTATTAATATAAAAATACATTATTTTGTTTAAATTGAACTTTTATTTGCAGTTTACAAATAAATTAAAATACTTTATTTATAAATATCGTAAGTTAAAACCGTGAAAAAATGTGTGTTGTTAATGCCTAGTAAGAAATAGTTCTTATGCAAAATAGTATTCCACTGAGTGTGCACGAATGCGGTGCGTTTTCCCTTTGGTGTAATGTTCTAGGCTCGGTTGCACTTAGTTTCCTTGAGGCGGAAGAATATCCTGGAACTAGAACTTCACCAGTGCTTCAGAAAAGTACTGTGAAGTCCAGCGAGCTGCCAGAAAATAACGCGAATTCTGCAGGTGTCGGCAGGGATTTCGTGATGGCCCCACAGCCGCCGAGCGGCCAGCACAGCCAGGTTCACAGCGGTGAATTCAGGCTCGCTCCTCCCCCGGGCCAGAAGCGTCCTCACCTCCTCCGCGGCGTGGGGGGAGGGGGAAGTCGTCGAGGGACGTCCCACCACCGCGGCGTCCATTTGTCGGCGTCGTGCTCGGAGGAGGCCGCCCGCTAATGCAGCTGATTGGGATGGATCGTCCGCGCGCCGCCTCCCATTTGCCCCGGCCCGCAGCCCATGAGTCAAAGCAGTTACTGTGTGTGTGTGGGGGGAGGGGGTGGTGTTCGTTGGTGCCCACGAGGGGGCCTCTCCCGGTTAACTCTTCCATTCGTCAGCGACTCTAGGATCTGCGAGCTGCGCCACCCTCGTCTTCCCCCTCTCCAACCGTCTTCCGGTACAACCGAAGGATAACCAGGTTCACGGGCTGGGTCAAGAGATGAACACGACGAACTGTACTTTGATAAATTATTCGCAAATTTGCCTCACCAGTGTATTCTAGTATCGAGAAAACATGACTGATTTAGATTTTTTTTTTTTTCCTTACATCCGTGGTAGCGTCCTACATTTGATGGGTTGAGTTGGATAAAGATTCGGATGCATTTTGAGGAAAACGTTATTTCTTAAAGTATTTTAACCTCCTCGGTGTGAATACGCCGTTAAATTTTGCAACCAGTGGGAGACAATACAGAAATTCCGATGATAACAAAATCGAAGAATACAGTTTTGGCATTGCAGCTCCGAACCTGTCATCTACATTCAAAATTCAACTACACCACTGGATTTCCAAAGGATCAAAGAATATGTTACGTTGAGCGAGTACTGCGAAGCATTGGGCGGGGAGGGGGCGCAATTTTTAGTTCGTTTCGCCGCGTCTCATAACTTCCGTGTAACTTTTGACTAGAAGCTACGACGTCGGTTAAGTTACAATCGATAGCTCTCGTCGAGATAAAAAAAAATAGCGTGTGTAAAAAAAAATTTGTGTGGCGTGGTTATAATGAAATTGTATGCGTTTAATGTAAAAAATAAGAATAAATTCACACAATTTCTGCCTATACACGTCAAAAAGCCAAGTCGAAATACAGAAATCGTATACGGTTGGAAAGAGCATCTCAAAATCAAGCCAGTGATACTCATAAAACCCCATATGATCGAGTGAAGCTGTGCCGGGAACGTAAAATAAACATCAAGGTGTCCGGCGCGTCAACGTAGACGTATTCACGCAAAACAAACTGCCTTGTCCACAACATAGCCAAACCCAACTCTCTGGCAATTAAATTTACGTCACATGCATTGTTCTGACAGTGACAACTGACATTTACGACATAATGGCGTTTTTAAAATTAATTCACGTGTGTCTCCTTTAAAAGAATTGTTTTTTTTTTTTTAAATGGAGAAGAGCCCTTATCCTACTCGAGCCTTCAATTGTTGAGGAAAGAGCCAAACGCGTACAGAAGTTATTAACCATTACTATATTTGAAGGTTGAAGTGCGGTAAATTTCCCTTACTGTGTATAATTTAAAAGATTCCATTGAAGGTTAGGAAGTATAGTGTAAGATTTCTTACACTGTGCCAATCGTTTAATAGAAGGACGCATGAATTATCTAACACGGGATACGGCACTGTATTAATATCAATCGACTGATGTTTAGATGCAGAGCTCAGAGATATTTTCAAGGTGCACAAGTCATTTAGAACACTCGTTAAGAAATATTCCTCTCTACGTGAGCGTGACGCTTGCAAAAGACGGGTGCTTCAAGCGTATAGTGCGCTTTTTGAGACTCAAACCATAATAACAGACACATGTAGACACCATGGATTGTGCTAGCACAATTGAATCAGAGCATAGTGTGTTAGTCATAGAAATGTACCAGCAGTAGCCTATGGAGACATTATATTTTAGTTACCACATTGCTTCAATTTTGAATATGATTCAATAGTTCAAGACGAACAAGTGTCTTGTTGCAAAGAGTGCTAACCTTAGAAAAATGTCACCGCTCCTGCCTGTATGTATTTTAACGGGCACACTGAGCGACATGCACCCAGTAAAGTTGGCAACGAATGGTGGAAAGTAGTTCCATATCTTAACGTCGAATAAAAAATGTCAAGTAATGATAAGTGATAACTTGAATTATTGATTTCACTTTGTGTTTTTTTTAATACATCGAAGTGTAAAAAATGAGCGTATTTGTGCAATATTTAATCCTCTAATAATTTCACAGTTTCGCTTCGCAGGCGCACGAATAAAGTGGTGAGTAGCATGGCAATGTTAATTTCACATAAAGCGGAATAAGGCACAACGTGTTTACAAGCAGATCTTAAGCAGGGCTTTCAAAAGTGCTCATTTTACCGTGAACAGCCTCTGCCGGAAATACCTTTTCTTAAACTTCGTAACAAATTTATTTTAAAGAAATTCGAATGAAAAGTTAAGGGGCACCCTATGCGTTACAAATTTCATTTATACTTGTCCAAATGTATTTGTTTTGGGGATATTGTCAGTAATTAATTCAGTATAACAATCTTTATCGTGGATCATCAGCTGCCTCAGTAGTAAGACATAAGCTGTCTTTCCACCCCTGGTCGCGCGTATTTGATCGTGCAACATCCCACTTTCACGATTTTGTTTGGCTTCTCCAACCTCACTAACAGAAAAAATAATAAATACTAATGTTTCCTGCACATATCAATATTTGTAGTTTGATCACTTTCGGTGGCGTATTCAGCAAATAATTTTAACGTTGTTATGATAGGTATACAGCGAACAGCACCATTCAGTTACTTTTATTTATGATACTTTAAATGTCTCCCACATCTTAAATCTATACTTCGTCTAGATTAATTTTATTTTGCCGCATGCATTCATCATGTTAGTCAGGTAGAAATGTAAAAGTAAAATATTTTTTTAATAAATAATATTACGAAAATTTACAGTTTATTAATTTATCACTGATGACCGCAATTTCGGAGCAATGGTAGTTACAATATCAAAGTGTTGTATAAAAGGCACGCAAGATTTTAGTGGAGATTATGTACATATGATCTTTCCGGGTAGTTCGTCATTGGGCATTAGTCCGGCAGACAAACAAAGGAAATCTAACCTCATAGTCATACGGTTAGTTAACAATTCTTGTAAATCCTGGTTCAGATCTGTTTATCATTTCTTAGCCTACCACCATGCATGAAAGAAACTATAGTAAATATATTACTGATAGTAAATATGTATGTTACTGGTTGGTATGCTATTTCTATGACTTATTTGTAAACTAAGAAATATTTATTTCAATAACTTTACTGTGTGAAACTGTAACGTATACGTATATGTTACTCTATACGTATATGGTACGTCGAGATATGGAAATATTTATCCTACATCATCAACAACTTATTGGGAGCATAACAGTCGATGGGTCCTTAGTGGCTCATTTTCACTGACAATGTTACGCACATATTTTTGACTGGTTCTTGTTAACGCCTAGTTGCCTTTAACGAGCTGACGTCCTGAAGAGACAGCCCTTGTGTGACGAGAAGAGAATTTTAAACATAAAATGAGCTGGAAAACAATTGTCTACCACCCAACAATTATTAGTTATAGTTACTCAGAAATTGTTGTATCAATATGGACAAACGGACAACCAAATATTGGTTTCCTTTCTTGTAACTTTGCATAAATTTCCTAAGAAACTTTTAAAGTTGCGTGTATTGAGAAGTGCCACGAAGAAACAAAATTTATTTTTGCTGTGCGGTCATGTGTAAAAAAAAGATATTACTGAATGTTTTTCATTTAGTATTGGGATTTAAACACAAACCCAAAAACTTGCTAACTCTAAACTGAATCTACTCACTTGTTGTAGTAACATGTACACTGGAAAATAAATAAGTGAGATAGCCAGAGTGGCTGTAGTATCATAGAGTAATCACAGTTAATATTTCCCTAACAAAACACGATATTGTATACTGTATATTTTGTACCCATCGCCTAGCAAACATTAATACACTGAAATATGCATTGTGGTATCTTCAGAATGGGTCGTGTGCATTCAACGTGCAATTTTGGGTGGAACACAATATTATTTACTTGACGAGTCCATTACAAAATAATTTTTGTCCACCACAAACAAGAGGGAAGGATGTCCTAACTACGAAATCACTTTTTCCATTTTAGTTCTCATAATCGAATTCAACGATAATGGTGACCTACATGGCCAAGGTCGTTAGATACCACGAAGTCCTGAGATTGAATCCTAGTTAAGGCACAGATATTCCTGCAGATTGTATATGTAAAAGCCAGTTTAGTTGGAAGTCCTGTCTCCCTCTGACTAGACTGCGTCATAAGTGTAAGCCATTTGTTGGGTAGAGATAATAAACCGAAGGAAACCACACTTTACTTTTAATGCTGACGTATGAATGTCACGTAATGGCTAAAATATTAATTTATTTTTCACCAGTATCTGTAAAGGTTTATTTTTTATAATAGTTGCAGCAGTTACCTAAAATGAGTGCAAGGCCTGTAAATATCATTTTAATATATAGTTATAAAATATTTACGGAATTATTTATGATTGTTGGTTAAACTTCAAAAAGAACACGTGTAAAACTTTTTCTTGGTATGCCGAGGTAATCCTCAGTTATGACGTATCACAATTTTATGGGCCAACAGGGGAGCATAAACAACAACAAGCTACCCTGGAAAGGTAGTCGTTGGGGGGTGATGGGGAGGGGGGGGGGGGTGAATTTCTCATTGCCACCGAGGGTCGATGGTTGTGCAGAGCCCGCAAGACACGCGGGGGCCAAAATTGGAGCCGACAGAGTAATTATGTGGCTCATTTCTCCGGAGCCCGTGTTTCCGTAGGCTGGCGCGGAGATAATTTGGAATCGCAAGTGCCACGCATGAATATTTAGCACGGGAGTGAAGACGGTGGGGGGGGGGGGGGGTGGCGTGATTGCCTGCGGTGAGGCGACGGACAAAGGTGGGCCGTGTCGCATCTTACTCTCGGTGCTCGATGTCCTTGCTGGAGCAAGATGCCTGCTCCACCTGTCCGCTCGCTCAGCTGAGTGAAGGAAAGTACGTGTTAGGGGTCTTGGTGCGGCGCGAGTTACTGAAAATACAAACTCAAGACTTGAGTTTGAACTGCTTATTAAGTTCAGATGGGGTTTGTTTTATTGACTGCGTATTGGAAATTAACAAAGTCCTAGCATACAGCAATAGTTTATACTAAGTATAGTTTGCACATAACTTTTTTTACTGTCTTTCGAATAGTAACGTACACAAAAAATGTGCAAATGAAAAATACATTTCTTCGATTTATAATTTTTTGTATACAACTCTATAATAACAAAATTAAATCAGAACCCCCACCTTATTTTCTTTTTGGGAATTTGATCTTCATATAAGCTGCTGTTAAAAAAAATGTTACGAAGTACTTATTTATTCACGATACATAAATTGCAATATTATAGCACTGTAGATGAATTGTTTTGCTAATTATAAAACTATTTTTGCATAGTTTTTAATTCTTTAGTTTTTATACTGCAATTTTTTTTTATTTTACAAAAGTAGCCATTTTTTAATGTAAAATGGCTATTTTTTTTATAAAAAATTTGGATCAACTTTTGTTTTAGGTGATAATTACCAGTATTCTAATCGCTTGTCACTATATTAAGTCGCATAAAAATAAGTTAAGTTACTCAAATTCTAATATTGAACTTAATGATTCCGGAATTTATGCACAACGAGAACTTTCCATCGCCATTAACGCTACATCAAGGATCTCCGCAGAGAGGACACAAACACAGTTTGGATATCGTCACAAACTCAAGTAGTTCTGATTGCGTATAGTTTCAAAAGGAGAATTATAAAGTTTCAATACGAAGTTTCAAATTATTAGAGTAAACAAATAATTCTAGCATAGCACTTCCTCTTCTCCAAATCACTCAACCCTCCGCTTTCAAAAGCATTATTTCGGAATGAGCCATTAATTGGCCATCGCGGCAGTGCCTTTAACGCACCGGTTTCTTCAAACCTCGTGAATGGATCCGAGACTAGAAATTCTGCACATGGCGAACTCAGCGGACGGCAATGAAGCTCGATATGTTTAACTGGAACAGTCCGACCTTTTCTCACAGTAATGTTCCACTGCTTCTCCATTGTGTAAGTCATCTCATTTTATCTCGAACTGATGACCACACAACACGACCCTCTTGCCTTCCGAGACGTTTCCTTGACGTTATGTTATTTAAGACGTTTATTTTGAAAACACTTCTACAACTAAACGAACGTTTCAAAGAAGGCCAAACATCAACCGAAATTCTTACAATATCAACGGTCGATTTTCACGTATTCTTGTTTCAAAATTATTTGAATTAACTGGTGACAGAAGCAAGCAAACTCCTGAATGCAATAATACAGAGAGAAATTGAAATGTGTCGTTTGTAGCGATCTGGTGGGCAATATGGCATGCCATGCCATTCCATTAAGAATGTAAAAGTCACAGCCCAGGTGAACATCCTCACTGTTACATAATCTGAAGCCTTTTTCTATTTTTGAGAGCCTTTGACGATAGTTGTACATCAAAGTGAGATGTATTGTTAATTTAATTGTGAAAAATTATATTCATTGTAAAAATATTATTTTTAACTAAGAATTTGAAAACTTTATTATAATATGACTAACACTTTTTAAAATTACTCAGGTGATAATACCCATAAAACTTAGAAGTATTAAAGATCTGCATTTAATAAAAACTATTAAGGATTTTTCCTTTCGACGTAAAAGCTTCACAATATTTTGAAGAAAAAAAATTGCAAATCGTGATTTTCAAGGGCCTATGTTTCCATTAATAAACATTGTAAGCCACAAGCCGTATTATGTCCTCTATCGAATTTTGCATAAGAAATTATATTTCCGTGTTTTAACCAGATTTAAAAAGAATACTGTAAACAATATGTTACTAAATTCCTATTAAATCTCTTAAACTTGCAGATGGTATTGGATAACATATTTTAAATCGAAATCCATTTCAGGAATCGTATCTCTCGCTTCTGGTGGATTTAGGGACGCTAATGTCATGAATCTCAAATTCAATACAAGGAAGGTTTCAAGCAAATTAATTGTTCTATTAGTGGCTTACAGTCCTAGTTGTTTGTTAGTGCTGCTTATTGGCGCCCATCAACTGCTTGACAAGCAGTGCACCTGCCAAGCATTTTCTGGCATACTTTTCTCAAAATGGGTGTGTACTGAATTTCTTGCGAAGGAACCAGGATTTGTGTGCAAGCATATCTACCTTCGACTATACACGAATCTCGTAAATACGACTGTTGGTAGTCTGGTAAATAGGATAATTCATGAGAATCCAGACGAAACTAGACAATGGAGTTAAAATTCGGTAATCGTGGAGGCCAAGTAACTGAGTCATCCCTCTTTATCCATCTTCCCCTGGATGTATGGCTGGGGTGATCCCGAAGAGTAAAAGCAACATGTGTTGGTGGGCCATCGAGCTGGATCCAAATTGTTGACAATATTTCAGTGACACATCTTGTAATAACCTCGTCATTACTTCTTGAAGAACGGCCATAAACAAGGGACATATTAGGCAGTGCGGAAAATGTCACGTTCACGTACTAGTACAGAAGACAGCAGGTAATATCTGCCCACATCCTAGTGGCGAGCACTGCCTTTAACTTGCGATAATGTTTAGGTTGAAAGTTTCTACGAGTCAAATAAGAACTGTTATGAAATATTGAAAAATACACTTCGATGGTACATTTAGCTTCACCGGTGGAAATAATTAGACGTGGAATCTAGAGCTGTTACTGACAACGTAGGTACCTCTAACAGAAGTCGACTGCACTCGTCTTTCTGCTTGCTTGCCTCTCAACCCAATAGGGATTTCTGACATTTCAGTAAAGTAAAGTATTATTTTTAAATGACGGCCTATCATTCCTTTGAATGTCTCCCGCTGTGAATTTAAATTTAAAGGATGTTCAATATTGCTAATATAGGGAAATTTCAACCAAAGGTCCACCAAGGGAGTATTTTAAGGTAAATTCATCTATGTTTATTAGTCGACAAGGGTACATCGTACACCTGCAAGGCATCGATCGCCATTAGAAAGTGTGCCTCATCTTTAGTGGTTTTGTGCATCACCGAGACCACCAAAACCACAATTCGCAGAAGACCTATCGTCACCACTAGCATCAACAACAGAAGCGAGACCATCAGCATTCGAGACAGCAACATCACCTTTAAGGTTACAATGCATAAATGGCACTATTGTGATCATTGCGATGAAGAATGCGTCAATGTGTTTAACGCGATACTAGAATTCGGATGTTCCAAAATGCTGTTAAGCCTCGATATCCAATCACAGTTATGCTTGCTTCCTAAGGAATTCATAATTTCATTTGCCCCTCATGAAATACAGTATGTATACCCGTTCCTGTCAATGTCTAAGGGCTGATGAAGACATTGTCTCCTATTTACCACGTGAAGAATGTCCCTATGGTACACCGGCATTTCTCAATGATGTCATCCATCAGCATTTTAGGAGAGACTGTGTTATGCGCAGGATGGAAAAAGTAATGCAACTCATTAACAACAATGCTCCTGTTGAATCAATGTCAGACTCAGGAATCGACGAAGTCGACTCAGAAGCCTCAACAGAGATTTTGTAAATATGCAGAACTGAGTTTAGAAGGTGTTCTTAAAGGAGAAGTTTTAAATAACAATAATAAGTGTGTAAATGTGTTCTTCAGTTTGTTGTAAATATTCCCTTAATGGGTCAAATGTAAGTATTTAATATTCTTTTGTGTGACTATGTAATCCAAAGTTTAAATCGCTATGTTTTTAAATAGCTATGTTTTTAAAAGACCAGGTATTTATTCTTTGGCGTTACTATGCAATCCAAAGTATAAATTTCTGTCACTTTATTTCACACAATTATGTCACACAATTTAAAAACCTAGGTTTTAACCATGCTCTGTTACATGCAAGGGTTTGAAAAGCATTACAATAATTCTTTAATTGTAAAAGATGTTACAGTATTGTATTCCAATGATGATAACGACACTACAGTCCTAAGTTTAAACCATCTTATCTGTGATCTATTTTAAGTCCAGAAATTCAAAGTATGTACCATCATCAAACATACGAAGGTCATTACTTGAAATTGGAATCTGGCCTCATAATAGCATATGAAGACTATTCCGTGTATGTTTTGGGAAAGAAAGCAAAAGGAAATTATCAAGTCTTTAACTAGTGCAGATGTTTTAAACGTTAGAAGGTACTATGAATGTCCAAACATTAACTCACTAGTAAAGCAGTATAAAATTCACCAATGTTCGAAACAAATGTTTTGCACACAGTGCAAAAGCGAAGTGTTAAAAGAATATATATACAAACACCAATCTTAAGTTTGATTCTATTAAATTCATAGGTGTTTTAAAACGAACAACGGTTTGTTACAACCTATAGTGTGAGGAGACTGGAGGTATGAATACAGGACTACCTTGAGCGCCTGCTTCAGTTTACTTGTGGAATCGAGAGGTTCCATTCAGCAGGAACGTACGTGACTGTAACTTGTGGGCACAAGAAAGTGTGGTTCCACACGAATGTCAATAGACCATAGCAAATCCAGCTCTGCAATGGGGAAGAACACTGGAAGTTCTCAAAACCAGTCCTGAATACACTCATGAAGAAGGGGTTGTATGTGATGGAGACAACTGTCCGGTATTCAATATGCGACCTGAGTATGATTTACCATGTTCTCAAAACGAATTAAGGTTTCGTGCTCGAGGTGAAGAAATAACAAAGTATCCAGGTTGTAAAATTCTCTCCTTAGTTTATACTTTATTTTTTTTATAACAGCCCTTCAATGTGGACTGAAGAAACATGTAATAACAAGAAGCACGTCACCTAAATCCATAGGGACAACCATCATCTAGTGTCTCCCTGCAGAATGTGGAACTGTAAGATATGTCCAAGCAACACGTGTGCCTGCAAATTCGACTTAACCAAGAGGTATGTGAGTAATTAGTAATTCAATATGGCGGTCGAAGGCAAGTGAATAATGTCTATATAAAAGAAGGGGAAGATGAAATATCGTCAGTTACGATGGAGAGATTCGATCCATTAGTCAAGTATGCAAGTCTTACTCCGGTCACCGCCACGGACCCTCATATGCCACCGGAATGACACGTGTGTCGTGAGACCGGGAGCCGTAGCTCCCATAACTGACTGGGTGTTTATGAAAACAATTGCCACCCGACATTTGGACTAATCATAGGGTCTGAGGGCGGGGACAGTGTCAGTGTGTCTACGGCACCGGACCCACATTTAGGCTGTTTTAGTTTCGTCGCCTGTTATTATGAAGATATACGTGTTAGTGTTGTCGGTGGGGGAGTGAAGTTCCCCTGCAGCCTCATGGCTGGAGTGAATGTATGTGCTGTGATGTTGGCCTAACATGTTGTTCTGTTGTATGCAACTGTGCTTATTAATCTTGCGTGTAGTGGGTCGGTGAGTCCCTAATCTCCCGGGAGCAGCTCTCGGGGTAAGTTTCGTCGTTTCAGTGTTGTGACAAAGGAAAGAAAAACCAGTATTAGTAACAAAATACAATAGGCGGGCCTTCGGGATCAGAGTTTGCCAAACTCTAGTCAAAGAAACCCCCCCCCCCCCTCCACCGGCATCACTTCAACAAGGATCATCTTTTTCCCGACCTGAAAAAGGCCATCAATCGGTACGTTATTGTATGTAGGTAATAGTGTTAGTAACATATAAAACTTATATGTTTTTAGTTATATTTTATTTATTTTTAAACGTGTTTCTCTATTTTGCATTTTTATTTTTATTATTTTTTATTTTTTTTATTTTAGTATTATTATTAAGAAATTAATTTATTTTAATATACTGCAATATTGATAGTAAGACTAAGCTAGGTTAAGTTAATTAAGCTAAGCTAAATCAGCTATATCATGTCGTGTTAGCCACCCGACCCCTATCTCGACTGGCATGTGTCTCTCTCGACCTGGAAAACGAGTGGTGGTTGGGGCTATTTCCCACCTTTCACGAATTCCCGCATAACCAGCCTGGGCAGAGCACCCTAAATAATAAATACCTGTGTATTTATTAAACAAAAGTATCAATTTGGGGCGTTTTTGTAGTTGAATAATCCTCAACTATTTGTTTGTTTACTGTGGTAAAGTGACGAGTGCTCTGAGAAGCAACATCTGCTTCTCGTGTAGTGATGTCAAGACTTTCGCCTGTGTAATGATGGGCCTAGAATGGTCCAATAGTGTTACGAAGTGTATTTCTTTCAGAAATGCGGCCAGTTCCTGCAACTCTGAGAACATGGTTGCATTTTCTGATATGTTGGTGTCCCTTCTCCTGAGTCTTTGTGGCTTGTCCCTCTGCTGCTGTGTAGGTGCATGTTCCCTGTGCGTATTTCTCTGTTCAGTCTGTAATTTCTGAGATTGTAGGGGAGGGAATTCAGCCTTTGACTGAATATTTGGTCGCGTATCCTGCCTTTTGTTTTGTATTTATTTGTTGGCTTTAGCTTCCAACTTTTGTTTGCGAGTGTTGATATATTTTTGGACCACTTCGCACTGTTTCCATACAGCCAACTGTCCAGTTTTTTTACAAAGTGAACATGTCCACTTTGACTTGTCTTGTTCTCTTAGGAAACTGTGTGCTATCTGTGGAAAAAAAATAACACATGAGTACCTGCTCCTTAGGTGTGCAGTATTTCTGTGTATGGCCCAGTGCACAGCATCTCTTACATTGAACCACATCATCAGTGCGGTGTTTGTATGGCTCTATTCGAATTGACGTGTGACCTAATTTGTGTATTTTAGAATGTCTAGCTCCTCCCGAGGCAGAACTATTGCCCGATAAACTGGCGGTGAGTCAGCTGATGTTCCAAACTACCAGGTATTCAATTCTGTGAATCCATATTCTCTAAGCTCCTTAGATAATTCTTTTGTATCTGTGTTATGTAATAGTCCTTTAATTACTATTTTCGTTGGCCTTTCAGTCTATATAGCATGTGTTTAATAGCGAATATTGTTTTCCTCAAGATATCTTCTTCTACCATTATCCTCAAATATTGTCTGTTTGTGAGCGTTATTTTTACGAAGAAATTTGCTGTTTAGCCTTTAAAGCTTCGAAGTATCCGGTATGTATACTGATGGAGCAAGTGGTGTTCTACATGTGTTTTGTTGTGTTACTACTTAGCGTGTACTACTCTGACTATCATCTAATGGGCCTACTTCTCCCAAAGGAGAAAAAGAATTCTCAGTTGGAACTGATTCACTAACCTGTATCTGTTTGACTTTTTTTTTAACTGTATGTTTTTTTGTTCGGTTCGTGAAAATCTGTGTGTTGTGTTGTGAATTGTTCGAGCCATCAGAGGAAATAGCAGGCAATGCAGCAGTTACCTTTCTTCCATTCTCATTTCCTCCGACGTACCGACGTACTGGCGTCCGTCGTCTGACATCGCCCAGTCGGTGTTGTCGAGTCGCTGCCGACTCGCCTGCGACCAAAAACCTTGGTGGCTGACCAGCTCCCTTGAGGAGGGAGACAGGCTAGACCTTTGGGAGGCTATCCTCCCAGCACCGAGGTTTGGTGCGAAGTGAATGAATGATACAGGAGAGTACGGTTTAAAGTCGACGACAATATTCCATTAGAAATAGAAATGTGTAACGGGGAAGAGCATTGATATTTTTCCTTAATTAGTTCGACTTGTACATTCAAAGCACTGGACGTTTGTTATGGTCACCACTGTGCTTTGTACAATTTTTCATTCTGATAGTGAGTTGCCTTGCAGTGTGAATGAACTAGCATCTGAAGCTCAAGCTACACACATCACGAAACGTATTTCATGTACGCAAATTAAATTCATAATGCAAAAGGACTGTTGCTCTATTCCTGTAGTTTGGAGTGAAAAATGCGACAGTAAGTAACATGTTGCTCACATCGACAACCAGCATTTAGTCTCTCCCTGTGGTATTTGGGAATGTAAAGTTTTTCAAAACTTGTAGATCCAAGATGGTGGGGGTGGAGCACTCGCAACTAATTGGTAATTGTCTCATTGCATGTAATTAATTACTGTGTCGGTGCTTGTCATGACCATATTACAATTGTACTTAGTTTCTCGGGGTATATTTGAAGTTTTTGTGATTTGTTTAATTATGTTTTTCAGTCCTATTTACTTTCTAGTGCTTGTTAAATTCGTTACTAATAAAATGCTATATTTGTATAAGTAAACAACTCGTTATTTTCAAACATTGTATCTGTAACGGTCATTATACACAATTCTCACCTCGCAGCCCTTTTGCATGACATCACAGCTTCAGGGCTCAGTAGCACGGAGAAGAAGCAACCTCGATTCTCTCTCCGAGCTCATTGCCTTGCCGACCAGTGACCACGCCTTCGACTCAACCACAACCCGAGATCATTTCATCTTCAGACACCGAGTCGTCTCTCAAGACCTCGATGTTAAGAGCCATCCAAATATCTTGACTTCGCTTCCAGACACCAAGCTGGAGAGAGCACTGCTGCTCCTGGCACCCCCTCCTTCCCCTCACCCACCCAACCAGCTCATTCCAACCTCACCCATCAACCAGAACAGACCTCTACCGCTCCCTCTCCCCTCACCAACCTGCAGAGCTCATTCCAAATCGAGACTTCGAAGAAGCAACATCTACCCTTTGGGCACTTAACTCTTTTGTGACGATTATGATCGTCATGGAATATTTTTTGGTTTTTTTAGTAATTTTTTTAGCTATGGTTGGTAACCCTCGTACTAGGGTTAAAATATGGTGTGGTAATTTTAATGTATATATTTCAAAGTGTGGTATATTGCTTAATTTTAGGTCGGCCTATGCCTATTCCTAGTATTATGTAATTATCTATTCGAAATATTTTTATAATGATTTTATGGTGCTATTCTTATTGATTAATAGATATGCATATTCTATATTATATTTTAGTTGTACGTCTTCGGTTGTAAAAGTCGCTGCCAGAATACGCCCTCCGCACGGCGTGATGTGTAAACCGCGAGGTTGTGCGCGGGGTGGAGCTGGAGGAGGGGGTGATCGCCGTCAGCTGTTCATGTCAGGTGGTCGCGGTGAGTGGGATCTTGACCTTGAGGGCGTGCGTGCCGCACTGTGCTAATTAAATCGCCAGTATGACTGTGCAACGGGCATGCGGGCAGATGATAGCATAATTTTGATGTGGTTGAAAATCGTTTGCAAGTATGGATGGCTGGTATCCAAGTATGAACGTAATGTTTTTTGGACGCCACGATTGTGTTCAAAGAATGCCCGTCTAGTAGCGAAACGAGTTTTGTGGTGGCACGCGATATTTGCTGTCGTGAAATCAACGGGCGACGTGTGCATAGTATATTTCATTCTCCTTCGCCGTGAGGAAGTCCAACTCGCTTTAAATTGCGCCGATACCCGAGGGCGTTTGACTGTCGTCGCGGCCACCGTAAATATTGTGGATCGATTGTGACGAGTGCACGAGGTCAGCTGGGAATATTTTAACGTGCTTGAGGAAGTGACGTCGTGTACGCGTGCCGCGCCGATTGGAAAGCGATGCTGCAAGTGGACGTCTCCTGAGACGCCGAGCGACGCTGTCGTCGCCCGAGGTCCTATTCGATAGCCACAGGCTCGGAGGCAACGCTTGGGCGCCGCTCACTGCTGTCGTCTGCGGTGCCCAGCTGGAGGTACATCGAGGCTACGCATTTCGGCATGGCCGAATCAACTGCAGGTATGAGACGACGGAACTTTCTGTACCCGTTCCGTTTCGTGGGCGTCTGCGTCAGTAAATGTTTGCGGTTGCAAAAAGATCGTCACAGCCAGTCCAAGGCCCATTCTGAAAACTGTTTCTGACGTACTTTGCATAGTATAAAACCGGAGCCATAAACGTAGTTGTTGTACAGAACATTTAAGACAGTCGATAGTAAGAATAAAAAGTAGTGGCCTGGGGATATTAATGGTTACCATTTGCAACGTGGATATGGTCAAACATTTTAGAGTGTGTTTTAAATTGTTAATGCATGTTGTGATAATAATTGTTTTGTGTAGTAAAGTTTTGCATTGCCGTAGGAACTAACTGAAATGAAATGGAACATTGGAAATATGGCCGGCTATTTTCTAGCGTATGGTGTTAATTTAAATTGTTTTAAATTATGAAAAATGGGTTTAATCAAAGTACATATTTCTTGGTAAATGAAAGGTAACAGAAATGAACTTTGACAGACTACATTACAATAGTGTCGAAGCTTTACATTTTCTGGTATGGATCGAAAAGACTCTGCCGCATTAAGTTTTCTAGTAAATAAATACAATGTGTAAAGTTAAGTATAATTAATCACGAAATTGGTGCACAAAAGTATTCAACTCGAGATCGCTTTTCACCCCGCGGTTTGGTGTAGGGCTATTTGTTGTAACTAGAGGAGTGAGGTATTTTTGAGTCTCCTCCACCCTGACTGGGAGAGGGCGTCTCACTGTCAACACATTTAACCCTCTCAATCAAACAAATAACCCTTTCGATAAATTTAACCCTTCCGATCAATTTAATTAACCCTTTAAATCAAGCAATTCCGATTAAGCAATTAACACTTTCGATTAAACAACTAACCATTTCGATTAAACAATTAGCCCTTAGAACACCAAATGGCACTTGTGCCACTCTTGATCTTCGTGTCTCTGAGTGGCACGCTCCCACTACTTACGCTTTTCGGTTAGTAGGTGTTCAGAATAGTTTTCGGTTAGCAGGTGTTCAGAATAGTTTTCGGTTAGCAGGTGTTCAGAATAGTTTTCGGTTAGCAGGTGTTCAGAATAGTTTTCTGCAGCCTTGGTGTTACTTTGATATCTAAATCCTCCTCGATCGATATATCTGTAGAGAAAACAGCTAAGAGTGTAATCTAAGTGTTTAGGGTCTAGCTGGGTAAATGAAATTAATTTTCTACTATCATACTGTGAAGTCGAAAGCAAAGCCCTTTGTAAACCACTCCACAGTTCTTTTTGAGGTACTTTACTATGCCACTACTTTTACTGACAGCCGCGTTAATGAACAGACTTGGTGAGAAAAGCAATTGATCAACCACACATATTTTCCTGATTCCACTCTGAGTAAATGTGCCGTGGATTAAAGATCTTGGATGCGTTGCAAATGCCAAGGATAGGGTAGGCTCTCTAACAAAATATTCCCAATTATCGTATAACTGAGAATTTCCCCAGCACTATTCTTTGCTGCTTTCCGGTATAACATGTGTTTCATGTTCAAACACATGTTCTCCAAGACCACTGCATCATACATTTACTTGTATTTACGACGTATAGCTCAAGATGTTCGATTTCTCTGAAACATTGGTGATGGTAACAAAAAAAAAAATTCACGGATCCGGTAAACAACTGTGTCGATGGCATTCTGAATTACGACGAGACTCTTAACGTCCATTTTCATGGCAGGGTAATAAACGTAACACGCTTCTGCAATATAACTTACCTAGTACCCCAAAATACTGAAATTCAACATATTTTTATCGCCCAAAACCTTCTACGAAATGAAATACATTTTTCATTGCAGCATTACCATAGCACATTCACGGACTGAGAACACAAACGGCACTAACCAATTTTCCTTTGCGCGGTTGTACTATAGCGATGATGGCTTTCTAAACTTCGCAATCTGCACGCATCTAAAATAAAGTTTAAGGTTTTTACAACTACATTTTCGTGAATCTCCGTTCAACGAAACACGACTCACAATTAATTGTTTTGTTTTTATCTATATTATATTCTATTAATCTTTAATAGAAGTAATGTTTAAATTCCCTTTTCAAATGGAGCATAATTTCAGACAGTAAGTCATGTGAATATGTTTTTGTTGGGAGGAAACAGTAGTTATCCTATGTAAAGACAGTCGTGGTAACTTGAGCACTTCTGAAAGCCCTGCTTACGATCTACTTGTATGCACGTTGTGTATTCTTCCATCTTACGTAAAATTGACATTCTCAAAAGCCTCATCATTTTATTCATACGTAGGTCAAGTAAAACTGTGAAATTGTTAGGAAAGTAAATATTTTTCAACCCTGCTCATTTTTATACTTTGATACACTAAGAAAAAACGGAAAGAGAAATAAATAACTTGAGTTATCACATATGGTTACGTAACATGTTTTATTCGATATTAAAATATGGAATTACTGTACAGTCATTGTTTACCAACTTTACTGGGCGAATGTCACTCGGTGCGCCCAATAAAATATGCAGTGACGTTTTTCGAAGGTCCATTTCAAACGTGCTCACTTTATCGTGAACAGGTCTTACACGAATTTGTGTCTTACGTACCGTACTTGCGCCCTGTACAGATGTACGAAACACCTTTTAACCGTTGGGTAATTTGACTCCAGCACCATTGCGCAAGTAGAGGCTGCGAAAAAAAAAAAAAAAGAAATAATCGTGCAGAATTTATTTTTCCCTCGCTCCCCGCTGGAGTTGAGGGCGGAGAGAAATGCTGTGGCGACGACTCTCGCTGCTCGTCCACCTGAGTTAATGAAAGCCGCTTGGGCCAAGGGTCTTAACGCTATCAACTCGTGTTTCCTCTCCCGGCCTCCCCATTGTCCACTGACTTATTTTTCTCCACTCCATCCCCCCAGAGCATCCCTTCGAATGCTCTCGGCCCGCGCACCCTTCCTCAATCCTCCTCATTATAATTCCCTTTGTCCCAGTCGCAAGTTGTTCTCCTCTTTTTGTCTCAAGCTTCGCCCCACCCCCCCCCCCCCTCACCATCTACAACCCCCTCGAAAACAAACTCGACAATAGCCGGGGACAAGGAAAGGGGGTGGCAACTTTGAATAAGGCTGATTAAAACCGCAGCAGCCCATGGCGCTTCACAAAGGTGGCGGGCGACAGGGGAATTGCCCCGGGATGAAGGAGGTGGGGTGGGAAAGGCAGAGAGGGAGGATTTGCAGCGCCTTAACTGCTCGGAACATCTTCCCACACTCCCTGGACAGCTTCCCTGGTGCTGGACCATTCTGCCCCCTCCCTCCCCGCACTCTACAGCCAGACTACCTCGCCATGTGATGGCACTTTCTGTTGTGACATCACTTTAACAGCGTGCAGTGGCCTGAGTGATCGTTTATACCACCCACTCTACCTTCACCCCCGCACCCCCTCCCCCTGGACGACTCTCCTGTGTTCCCCGGGGCTCAACTACATTACTGCCACTGCAACAGTTTAAGTATGTAGGACGTGGGGAGGCCATCTTGCGCAAAGATCAAGTATCCCTGCTACTCTACTTCACTCTCCAACTTTGTGCCGCGCCGTCCCCTTGCTTGCAGTCTTCACGTGGTAGGTGTAATATTGGCATCAATAACTCTATGGGACCTCAAGTTGAAAATTTTCCGTGCCATGAGGAATCATAAGACTGGATTTTAGAATAAATTAATGTTTTATTATAATATTAGGAATATATTTTGTTCCCATGGCTTTTACCATTTTGACTAAATAGTGCATTGTCCCTATACAGTATGGGTATTAAGCTGAGAAGTGTAGTTTGAAAGCAGTATTTTATGAGAAAAAAAAACTAAGACTTATTTACAACCATATTTAATACCACAAAAATTTTGAAGCGTTGGTTTTTTAAAATAGCTATAACAATTTTAAAACTCCCTGTCAGTCACTCAAACTATTAAACTGCATGGATTATACTTTTATCATTTAATATAAATGATTATAATGTTGTCGATTGTTATTGCATATTGCAGAACAGGGACACGTATAGTCAAGTTTATTTGAGCATCTCTTTTCTCTATGTTAGTCTACATTAAAATAACGGCATAAATGAGAAGTTATTTCACATGTCAAGCACCTTTTAAGAGGCAGGAAACTTTTTCAGAGCTGCATTACTAAAAAAAAAAAAAAAAGTCTAACACAACTGAGTTAGCAGAAAATATACAATTACGGGTTCGAACATGTTATACAAAATGTAATGAAGTTTAAAACGTGTTCGTCCAGAATATAGATAATATAAAATACACCGACTTTTAAGTTCACATATAGCAAGTGATTATTGTATTACTGTTGTCGTTCTGTTTTAAGAACATGGCAGGGAATTGATACGAAGAACGTGCGAAAGTTTGGAAATTTTTGCTTTACAGGTACAAGAATGATTTCATTTATGACTTATAGTGAAAGCATTTAAAATATATGCATTGTGCTACCGGAAAATGAAATTTCTTAGGAATGAAAAGAGGCAAAAAGATTCGTATTTTAGAAAAAAAAACTATACATATAATGAATTAGGTCATTAATGACTGAGGACAGTCACGTGAAAAAAATTACAATTTGTAAAATGATTTCATTTACGTGTTGTCGTTATTAAAAATTCCGTTGCTATTTTACAAAACATATTACTGATTATTTTCAGTCATATTAGCTTTTTGTTCATACATATAATCTCAAGGGAACTGCATTCGTTTTTTAATTATGCAATGACGTTTTCTCTGTAAATATGTTTTTCATACAGTTTGTGGGAAATGTACCTTAATTTTAGTGAGAATATTTCCAGCTGCTGAAGTAGTATTTCAGCTTGTATTATATGAATAACGGTCAGATAATGGGGTATTACTGTCACATGAATATATCATTACAATACAGATACGTCATAATTATGTTCAAAATTTTCGTATCTACGATGTCTTGTGAAGCGGCATAGTTGTTGAAACAACATATATTTAGTCCTCTATTGAGAACAGAAAAGTATTTTTGCAAACTCGGAAATTTGTAAGCAGGAAATTTTGAATAATTCTTCGATGAAATAGTGTTACAATATTATAATTAACGGTTAAAAAGCGTTGTTGAAGGTAATGTTTCACAAAGGTAAGGGTGGACATGTTTCATTGTTCCTTAACACCATTTACTTACACCCGGGAGTCGTGCACGCTTTACGCACCACGCTCAATCTTTCATGAAGCTTTCTCCTAGAGGTCGACGACACACGCACACACAAGCCTACGTTTCCGGCAAGATTTGCTCCGGCGAGCTGGAGTCATCAGCTCCAGGGGTGCGGTGGCCGCCCGCGGTATTTAATTCCCGGACACCTGCCGAGGGTGTCTGGAGGTTGGGGGTGGCAAAAGGACACGCAGACTTTATTCTACGCGCGAGCGTGTAGCGGAATTAACAGCAACACCAGCCAACCCTCCCCCGCCATGAATAATAACTGAAGTGGCTGGGACAGCCCGGGGACGAAGGGACCTGCCCTGTAGTTCCAGCAGGAGAGGGGGTGTGTAGTATTCGAGAGGGGGTGGTGGGGGTGAACTGGGTCTAGAAGGGGGTACATTTGTCCTGCCGGCGAGTTCTAATGCTGGCTTAGCGACGCCACTCGGAGGACATGGAGCGCGCTCGCTCCGCGCCAACTGCCGCCGTCTCTCGTTAATCTCCCGTCCCGGCCGCCCGGAGGCGCTGCGGTCGCGCGTCGAGACGCTGTGGTGCGTACAAACCCCCCCCTCCTCAATAAGTGTTCCATCCCCTTGCTCATTTCTCCCGCCACTGCGCACGCGCGACACTAGGGGTGGCTGGCTCTGCGGCGGGACACAAGTCCGCCACCCGCTGGATAAACGTGTGGCGCCCGCAATTACGCCACTGCTCGGCGGAGGGACGGACTTCTCTCGGACATCCTCGGACCTTAGAGACAGCACAGCCACGAACTTCCCTGTGAGATGGATCTTCTCCATCCGTGATCGACATGCAGCCAAGAAGCCAAATCACTGCTTGCGCTGTACCCAATTACAGCGTGACCCAGAATTTAAATAAATACTGCAGTCTACAAGAAGTCACGTTACGCCTGTATTGAGATCATGTACTGCATTTTTTTTTTTTTGGTTTAGTAGAGAGTGTAAGAATTCTGAGATTTATAAAACATGGCGAGATGTGTTAGAAAAATTAGCAATTCGACCACCTTGCTAAAAGAGTTGATGACTCGACAACCAATGGCAACTGAGTACTCGTGTTAAGAACAACTTCAACATTAAATTTTGAAGAGAGCAATAAAAAAATTAACAAAAGTAAAGTTGATTTACTAAATGGTAGCACATCCAAAAGAAACTTAAACATATATAATATATATAATATATAGCCTTCCTTTTGTCATATAGTATTATTTTACTGACTCAGGAAGTAAACTACATAGTGAAGAGATCTGATTGGCTATTAAAGAGACCTTGAGAGATGATGAGGGTGAAGCGAGGTAAGTACGTAGCAGCGCCAGAATGCAAGGGCTGGGTAAACTGGAGATCCCCTAGAAAACCCGGCAACCAGAGGCACCATCCAGCAAGATTTCCACTTGAGAAAATCCCGGAGTGTCTCCGCCGGGAATCGAACCCTGTTCGGATTGGTGAAATAGTCTAGGTTTTTTTTTTGTTTTTTTTTATAGCTGTATGGGATTTTTAATTTTACTGCAGCTTTGCACTGCTGAAATGGGAGAAAGCAGCTAATTAAATACACTCTTTTAAACTCGGTAGGCTGTAACGATCTTAGAACGTCGTAAAACAAGACACACGTATAGTACATATTTGCACGGAACTTCGATTATAATAGGTATTACCCAAATGTGGATATTAAAACATGTTTTAAAAAAAATGTATCTATCGGACCCACAAAAACAGTGAGGTATGGGTACATAACACAACAAATATTATTTAGCAAGTTTTATTATTCTGTTTAATAATTTAAATTTTTATACAAGTTTGTCACATTCGAAATTTTCAACCGCATTTTGAACCTCGAGGAAAATGTTTTGTCCGACTATCCTTGCCTGAAATCGCCATTTATTTTATGGTGGCAAACATAAAATATTGAAGCTGCTACGCCTATTTTATTGACGTTTCACAATTTGAGGAAATTCGAAGTAGTGGATGGGCGGTTTGCCACGGCGAACGCTGGCCCGGAGGCGATAACGACATGTAGTATGGGCCGATTCAACACGGGAGCTCGTGCCCGTGTATGCGAGACCTCAACCAGGCGACTAGCTTCTCCTGACACGTCTGTTTCTGCTTGCTGGAATGGCTGTGGTGCGTGCTAGCATTCGGGTCCTTGTAAGACACGTGTGGTTCCCGACCATGTGCAGCGCTGCTAATTTCCCTGATTTATGAACTTTAGCACCGAGGTGCGCTCTCGGAAACGTAAAGGAAATTTAAAGTGTTAGTTCTTTCCCTGTATCACTCGGTTTCGTTTCTCTAGATTTTTTAATTAGTATAAATTGAGCTGAAAATGCCCGGGGGTGAGCGAAGGATGATGACTTCCTCTCCCAGGATCGTCAGTTAAAGTGGCGTTTGCCGAAGATAAGTAAAATACAGTATGTGACGTTAAAGTAATGTTCTTCAGACTTTAGTTAGTTGAAACGTAGAACCTTTAAATGAACGTTGCATGAGTTTTTAGAACTCAGTTGTAAAGATTTCGATATATTTCTCTAACCGAGAAAATATTTTTAATATTTGTTGCATTTTTAATGGGTCTCGGTAATCACTGAGTAAACGTAGTGCAAAACGTGTTTGTAAAAGTTATTTCTCATACTAAAACGTTGATGTTTTATGGACCTTGTAACTCCAGTACGGAAAGGATAAACATATATATGATACCATATTTTCTACGAACTCTGTATTTTTGAATGTTTTCTCCTTTATACAATGGCATCATCCCACATGAATCGATATTTTTTTATACTGCGCATTTTTAATGATTATAGATAGTTACGGTAAACTGAAGTTCAATTGTGTATGTTAGGATTAGCAGCGAAATCGTGGCCTGTTGGTCATGCTGCGGGTCTAAACGTAGTCTGCAGCATTTACTAGAGCGCCACAATTGATAAAACATCAATTCCTCTGCACCAGAAAATTTAATTCGTAATAAGGGCGGCAACATTTTCCTGAAACGATGCCATGGCAACGACAGGTTTAGCTATTGTTAGGTCCTACTAACATTGAAGTTTTACGCTATCCAGAGTTACAGTGTTCTACCGCTACTTTCCGTTATAGTAGGCCTCTCCATCTTCAAAGCCGTAAATGCCTTTATAAACATCATTGAATCAAACGTTGTAACATTTGCAAAATCTTTAACTTATATATTCGAAATAAACTTGCATACACCAGGTAGATGGTAAATTTCAGTTCCATCCTGCAGAACCAAATATAACTTGTGACGCCTCGCCCAAAATTTTGACGTCTTTTTGAGCATGGAGTTTGCTGAAAAAAATATATATATTTTTCACACGGAAGAAATGCAACTTTTCTACCTTCCCGATTTTTACGACATGAGTGTAACCACATACCAGCTGTTTGTACCTTGTAACGGCGCTGCCCGATGTGTGCTGCACCATTCGACGGCGTCACCGCCGGAGTAGATTCCCGCTGCAGTTTGGGATATTAACTTACTACCAGCTCCATCCAAGCATGTATGGCGGTCACCTGGCAACTTGATCGGTGGCGCGCTCATACATGCGGCGCTCCGAGGAACTAGAAGGCTGTCGTCATGTGCAGCTGGCCAATCGGCGGGGCGCGTGAGGTTTCCCGCGCCTGTGAAATCACTTACTATAGTCTACATGAACGCCGGGAGTTTTGGAACGTGTGAGCACGGGCGTGGCACATATTTGGAAATGTGTGCGGTCCTAAGAAGGGGAGTGGACTTCATCAAATTAACCCCTAAAAAGAGGAATGCTCCTTTAACAATTTTTTTTTCCTTAAATGGTCATGTGTAATCTTGTGTATTTCTATTGGTCGTTGAATTTGATAACCCTTCCCGGGGATATTGCTATGTGTTTTGTATAAATGGAAGGTGCACGCCACCAGTTAAGTAATGATCAATTAAATAAATTAATCTGCATTAGCCCTTATGGCACTTGTAGCAGGCACACTTGGTGTCCTGGGTAGGAGACAGGTGCCAAGATGGCGAGAAGACATTGAAAATATTCACTAATTGTGAATATTAGCACCATGAGGAAATTACTTGGCAGCAATTTTTAAATTTCCATCGTTCTTAGATTGTTTACAAGTCATGTGTTAAGTTTTAAAAATGGGAATTTCTTGTGTGTTTTCCCAAAAATTTTACATGGTATTTCAAATTTAAATTCAAGAATTTTTAATCTAGCTAGAATTCAAAACAAATGGAAATTGGAATTTTGTTGCTGGAATTTGAAAAGATAAAAATTCGGAGAAGTCATGTTTGGTTGGCCTCGTAACCATTTTATACAGCCACGAATTATCCTTTTAAAATGTTGGAAAATAATTCAATTAAAACTTGGCACCTAAATTGGCGTTTCTTTAAAGGAAATAAAAATATCTTGTTACTAGATTAAATTAAGAGTAAGAACACTTGCTTCCTGTAATATGGGCCACTAGTAAAAATGGTGACCTATAAGAATAAAATATATATTATCTTGGTATGTACTCTCAGGTCATTGAGAATAGAGAAAATTATATATAACATACATTTGAACATTGACAGAAAAAAGAGTTAGCTTGCCGCCTTTAATTTTGGAGGAACTTTATTCTAGGACAGCAGTATAATCAAAACTTATTCAGAAATATAAACAGTTGGCAATATTTTTGTTAACTGCTGTAGGTATAGAGAATCGCCTTGCCAGGCGGGTTGCATATATATTTACTTGAACATTTTTCTCCAATTTATTAGCATGGAGTCTTATAGGCCCATATGTTGTTTATATATTGTGTTTAAAATACTATAAATCTAGAACATACTATTGAAATCCATACACTAGTTTAGGCCTTGTAGCTACGCAAATTTATTATTTTAAAGTATTGTTCAATATCTACACTTTGGTGTTAAATGAATCAGTTTATGATAAATGAATATATGGTAAGAGATGTGATTTGCAGAATTAATAAAAAAACAAGAGTTACAAAAAGAACAAAATTAATACATTTTGAAACCACTCATGAATTTTCTGGTTATAAGATCTCACCATTGGTTTTAAGTGCCAGTGTTAATTTCAATGAATTATTTCAATTTTTCTCTGCTTTACGAAGGTTTGTTTTTCTTTTTGGGAGTTCTGATCTACGGACCTTCTGTCCGCCTTGCTACGTCCTTGGGGGCAAGAGCACTGCAAACTAAATTTCTCAAAAAGTAAACGTGAAATTAGCGGTGAAAGTTCTTGGATATTTTTCTACCAAATAACTGCATATCGAGCACAGCAAAAGCCATTTTTGCGGTCTGACCAAGTGAAAACGAAAGTCGGTAAACTACCAATGAGGGAAATTGAGCTAAGTTCATATGATAGCATGGTGTACCAAATGTAGCATGATGAGGGTGCTGTGACGCCAGCCAGATCAGCTGCCAGTCATTCACAGCCTCCCGGTGACGGGACAGTAAGCGAGTCTGCATGTGTGATGAGGAGGACTTTCCCTCTCAGAGCCGGGTCCGCACATAACAAGGTGACGCAGTGCCCGCGCTCAGTGTGGTAGTCTACACGTAACAATACGCATATAGATACTCATTCACAGTTTCTTCGGCCTTTTTGAATGAAACCTTTGAAAAATCTCTCCATGTATGGCATGTTTACTTATTTCCTAAATACGGCCTGTGCCACAAGTGTTTTGTAAATGTGTTCATAAAAGTCCCATTTTTCCTGTTAATTGAAATGTTATTCATATTTTATATATTAATTATAATGCTTGATTTATAAATAATTTGAATAAAAACAGGGAGAAAATAGGTATGTTGGTAGCGCCTAGTTATAAATAGTTCTTGTGCTAAATACTGTTACACTTAGTGTGCACGAGTTCGGTGCGTTGTCCTCTGGTTTAATTCTCCAGGCTTAGTTAAGCTTAGTTTGCACGAGGCGGAGGAATATCCTGGAAGTAGAAATTTAGCAGGCTTTCAGAAAAGGCTCAACTAACCGTGAATGTATTATAACGTATAATTCAGTACTTTTGAAATAAACCTTTGGAAAATGTCACTGACGCTACCTGGATATGTTTTAATGGGCACATTGACTAGCAAGTGCCTAGAAAAGCTGGTAAAGACGAAGGAAGATTAGATATGTCTTAACTTTGAACTAAAAGTGATAGGTAAACGTTTGTGGATACTGAAATGGTTTCTTTTGCTTCCAGTTCATTTAACGCACAAAAGTGTAGAAATTAGCTAATTACTTTTCTAATAATTTCCCCGTTTCACTTGTCCAACGCGTGCATAAAGTTAACAGGCCCACGTCAATTATATTGTTACGCATGACGGACGACTGCACAATGTGCATACAAGTGGATCTTAAGCAGGGCTTTCAAAGGTGCTCAGTTGACCTAAATAGCCTGTCCGTACCCAAAAGAAGCAAAACAAAAATGATGGCCAATTAAGCTTTGATAACAAGATATAAGTTTTTATATGTGCAGAAAAAAAACCCATTGCCTACTTGGTGTACGGATCACTGACGTATCTGCATCTAACGTGTGCGCACTCAGTCGCTGATTGGAAGGATTATGTGGGAACACGCGTTGTCTCTTCTGTGATTGTAATTCTGGCAACGCGTGTTCGTCTCTTCTGTAATTGGCCACGCTGTGCTGTGGAAGAGCCGCCAATATTGGGTCGATCAGAGTCTGGCAAATTCTTCGGTAGGGACTAATTGTATGTATGGGGAGCCGTTGCCATATTTATGACGAGCCAGGGCCGTTTCGCCAGCGTGCGGGTTGCGACCGGAGCAATTTTCGCTTCTGCCAACTGTCCTCCTCTGTTTTCTAAGCGAGCGGTCAACCGCGGAATAGCCGCGCGCTGGTTAATGGCGATGGATGGCTGCTCGGTGCATTTCGAGAGCTGCCGTCAAACATATCATCACATGTTTCACACGCCGCCTCCCCTCCCCCCCCCCCTTCCACCCGCTCTCAGGCGCCTCCGCCGAAAAGCCCTCCCCTTCAAGGCAATTCGTTTGTTTGTCCGCGCGACAGAAATGTTCGCAAAATTGTAAATAATAGTAAATTATTGCCCGGGAATAGTTTTGGCCGAGCATCCAACGGGCGCGGGCGTGAATTATGAGCCGCGAGCAGGACGGTTTTGGATGCAGGGACGTGGTAGGGGGATGTTTCGTCGAAATGTTGGGCGAAATAACTGCGCAAAGCGCTAGTCAATGGGATGGATGGCTCGCGAAATGGCGAATGCATCATAATAATGGCTCCGGCGAGGAAGGGGAAAGGGGGCGGGGGAGTTCAGAGGGAGAGAATATGGCAGAAAGCTTTTGTGATTGATGGTAATGAATGATCTTTCTAAATTATAATGTCGTGTGCTCGCTTTGTTGTGGCATGCCCCGCGCCTGGCAGCCAGATACTTTCTTTCATTACAACAAGCTTTTCCCCCCCCCCAACCACCTCCTGCCATCAACCCCCACATCCCACTCTCTCGCAGCACCCGACTACCTCCCCTCAACACCCCTCTTCCAAGCTAAATCAGCTGTGTGACGCAGCCAAGCTTTCCCTGTTCGAGCGATAACCGCTCAAAGCCCTCATACCAAGTCCCAGCCAGCGCATCTTTGATACCTAGGTATACTTCTTTTGCTGTCTGAAATCTATTCATTTTGTGTTGATTTTTCATAACATTCAGTACAAAAATTTTTTTTAATTCAATGCAATTTTTCCCGAGTTGAATATCTGGTACACATAATTCACAAATGTTCATTGAATATTCACAGTTTAAAATTAACGAGGTATTAGATTGCAAATAGCATCTGGTAAATCAAAAATCCTTCTTAGCATGTGGTAAAATTTCTCAACACTAATATGTTCAAAAATGTTTTAAAAATATGTTTCAAAATTTTGTTTCAAACCACACCGCTAATTCGTTATGACTAGCCGAGAATTTATTGTTTCTATTAACATAGAGCAATTATATTACAGTTTTCTTCTGTAGAGAGAGTAACCAAAAACAAAAAAAAAATTTTTTTTTATATAAACATAGAAGCATTATACGTTATGGTTGTGATAATTGGCATACAAAGACGTGTTACATAAGAAGACATCTTACACTACATACTTTATTTTCTGTACTTAATTCTTTAACTGCGGAGTTGAATGCTCTTGTGTAAAAGCTCCCTTGAGGGATGTGATATTTCTCCACGATGACAACTTATACAAAAGCATTTGAACCCACGACCACTTTCAAGGTCGTCTGTTTGAGCACAAGACATTTGACAGACTACATGTCAGTCCGGAAGAGATAGTGTGTGCATGGTGTGGTGTGTATCACCACAAAACGGGACAGTTTTTCAAGGATAGTTAGGTTTGTTTGACTGTCTGTTCCACCACTGCCCCATCACACCATACTCTTTGAAATGACACATTGCAGCACTTGCAGCTGACCAAGAAATTAAGTATTGTCACGAAAAAGGAAGGCATTTGTCCTCCTTTAAGCTTGCCCCATGCGGGATCAAAACGTTAATTTTGTATAACACACGCCACTTGAAAAAAAAAAAAAAAAAAAACATATTTTTTATGTTACAATTGACTTCTAGTTCTGACCCCTCGGGACCAGACCCTTAGCCGGAATAACCGAAAATATGCTATAAATACCTATATTTAGCCTAAATGAAATATTTATAAATAATAATTCGGTTATTAGACAGTATAGGTGTGTTTTTTTTTTTTTCAAAGTTTACTCACCCAAAATGAGTTGCTGTGAATGTGATGTCTCCATAATTCCGTTTCATTCACATACGATGAGAGATACATGAACACTGGTGGTGGAATATTTAATACGCACAAAACTATTACAAAAAAAAAACTCAGGAATTAATTGGTAAAATAACACAACCCTTCGTATAAAATTCGCACACTGTTGTAAACAGAAAGCACTCAAACTATTGTAACATAAGCTATGCAGAAATCAACAATAAAAATTAAAATCACTTATCTTCTTTTTTTTTGTTTCAATGGTTTCTTTAAAAGCAAAATCACGCTACTTCTTTATAAACCTTACATAAACTTTTGTTACTTCTGTCTGCTGGTTCATGTAAGTCGTTGCCAATTGTAAAGCTGCTTTTCCATCAGCATGGCTCATTTCCCCCTCTTCATTTCCGTCTTCTTCACAGACTTATTCTGCTGCTTCTACTTTGTCCTGCAGATTAGCAACTTGCTCAATTTCACCGGCATTTAAAATTTCACTGTCAAGTTCTTGTTTGCCGGCAATCCAATCCGGAACGTCTTGTTTTACTAAGTCGCCACAGTTAGGAAGTTACTGTAGCTCGTGTTACAGAGTTGCATTGTCATCTTGTTCAGAAACCTGACGATCATGCTGGTCACCCACTTTAGGGGTTTCTTCTTTAAGATTTTCAACAATGTCTTTAACATTTAGACAGGCTTCTCTCCAAGTGTGGATGCTGGTGTTTCATCGAATGCCTTAGCCACCACATATAACATGCATTTCATGTTTAGTTTCTTCAAGGCCTCAAACAGGTTTGCTTTGTCTTCATTATCCAGCTTTACTGAAATGTCTAAAAGGAGATTTCGGCGATACGTCGTCTTAAAACATCCAATGACCGCTTGGTCCATGGAGTAATAGCTTAAGTAAATTCCACACTTGGATTATATGTTTGTGTTTGTGTGTGACAGAGTACAGAGTGTTTACAGAATAACACTTTCTACCTTTTTAGGAAGCCCTATCGTGTAGTCTAGGTGTCAATATAAAGGAGACTACCCTTGCTTTGAACAGCATACATGAAAAGCACTGACACTTCGAACCAATAGGAATGCAAAACTACCAGAAACTCTACACATAAGAGACCGTCTATTGGCGAAGCAAACTATTTAATACATAATACTTTACTGGGTTCAGCATATTCACGTCGAGATTTGATTTCAACGAAATAGAATGCAGGGTAAAATGTTCACCTTTGCCTGTTGCAAATGCAATGGTAATCTGCCTACGTTATCAGGCAGATTGTAGTTAAAACTCTTAGTGTCAAATTATAGCGTTCTTTAAATAGATACAACTCCGGATTAGCCTTGGCACAAAACACAAAGTTTCTGTTTTTATCTTGCTTAATATAAATATTTATGTCGGTAGAAACACAAGAAATGTCATCTGAGGTTGTCTGTGGTAATTAAAAAAGAATGTACTGAATAGATATTCACTATATCTTACGGCTTCGCTCCACCTCAGGAGCACAGAATATGTTTGAAAAAAAAAAATGGAAAACATGTATCATACCTTTGCAATTTTCACACCTTATTTACTCAATAGCCCTCTTATGTTGCGTACTCGCGCATTGCGGCGGCTACAATTCACTGATTGAGTAACATTTTTGAAGTCGATGCCGTATTTTCACAAATTATTTGACGTATACCACATAAGGGATCAGCAACCCTGGCTTCCCAACATAATGTCTTACAGATACAAGATGAAGACCATGTCCATTCATAATGGTACAATTTTCACTGATTATTCCAAATTAAAGATAGCTCCACTAGTATAGGAATTACTGAGTAGGTGTATTCAAAAAGCCCCCTTAATTATGACGTCATATAAAATTGCGTGTTTTAAGTGGCTTAGAATATTATTTTTAAAATGATGCTCTTGTTCCAATGATTAAAATCCTTAAAATGATTTCATCCGAAGTTGATGCACTGAATGCTACCTCCATAATGAAGTTTATTGCACGTTAGTTTATGTTACAAATTGTCCTTGGTTTTAGTCCCGGCTAAGGCTTATGACATGTATTTGTAACTGTCTGACTACTGCTGCATGTGTTTATGGTTTCATCTCTAATGATATTGCTGTCAACAAGACTTCAAGTCAAGAACTTAACTAAAAATTAACTGCACTCATGTAAACTAAGCTAGGCTCATTAGTAATGTGAGTAACATTTTTTTTTTTTTTGCTCTTCATTTCTCCGGAAGTGTTCAACCTACGATGTTCCAATCTGGCAAGCTTCTTAAGCCCATTATTTTCCCTCGTCCCGCTGTATACCGTAAACCTTTCCTTAGCTGCTTGGGTTAAGGGAGGCGGGGAGTCGAATTTCAAATTGCTTTATGTCACCTGAATGGTTTAAGCTACAGCAACGGTACTCGAAAGCACACCAAGGTGCTCAAAAGCCTTGTGACATTCCTCCTGTCGATAACTGTCAGTACAACTGGCTTTTTTCGATTAAGTGGGTCAAGGGGACTTGCTCAAAATTTGCTTCCCGCTTGCAGAAACTTCTTTTGTGGGCTTTTCCACGTCCATTATAGATTGCTGCGCAAGAACTTCACATTTTATTCTTATTTCTCCTACGTTTTTTATTTCATTAAAATTGTTTCATTTTTGTGCCCCTTGGGTACAGGAAATCCTGCTTTAAAAATAATTTACATATATATTCCTACCTTATGCTTGACACCTTTCGTGGGATACTGATTTTTTTTTTTTTAAGCCCTTTCTCCTTTTTCATTCGAACCCCTCATAAACAGGATCTCCCACCCGAAACCCTAAGTGGCATTAGCGTTAAGGCAAGTGGAATTATATGCTGCTTCCTAAATTTGATAGAGCTCTGTTTCCACGCTTTTGGCCTAGGATCCTGAAATTGGGCATCAAAGCATCATTTAAGGGAGAAAGTTCATCGTAGAATAGGGATTTTTAAGAATTTTGAATTTTTAAGAGTGGATCAGTTTTTGATTACCAATATTTACGAAACGATTTGACTCATGGCTTCCGAATTTAATACGCTCCTTGACCACATCGCTTGCGAATTGCGTCATGGCGTAATTTCCATTTCACCTGAACTGTACGAGTAAAGGAAGGCCGAATCAAAAACTGCTAAATTTCCTAAACGGTTTCAGCTACAGCCACTAGACTAGCTACAAATGATCACAAGCCCGACGGATTTACGTTTGTTAAGGTGGCAGGTAAATTTAACCATTTTTATTTTTTTAGCATTTCGGGGCGCGGCATTATTCGAATTGTTTTGCTCACTTAAACTTTTTTTTTTTTTTGTGGGCGCTTCCCCATCCGTTCTCGAACGGGGTGTAAGGATTTTCCCTGATTATATCAAATTTTCTACATTTTCCTCCGATCCAACTGCAACGAAGAGCATGTGGAAACTGCTCTTTCGGGCCAATTCAGGTTACGTCAACTGTAGGTTAGGCTGCGGGTCGCGTACGCCATGGTTTCAGCTTCTGCCAGTTACGTTAACGTCTCCACGCTACACCTGATCCACGCACACAAAATAATCTCGCGGAGTTCTGCAGGCATGACCCCCTGGTGTCTTCATTAATCAAGTTAAGTAGGGGGCCAGTACGAAAGATTCATTACTTGGCTTAAATACACAGATAAATTTTCTATAATGTACTGCAAATAAAAATGTCAATAGTAGAAGTATTGAAACGGAATGAATGATGCGAAGTTCAACACTGTTTCCACAATGGAACTACTAACAGATCAAGCTAGTGCGTAATTTCATGAATAATACGCTGCAATAAAGACGAAGATCTCCTCACCGTGCAACCAGTTTCCAACCTTAAACTGCGCTCACACGATTTGTTATTCCTTAAATCAAACAATAGATTATTAAATTTAACCATTACACCCGTTTCAAAACTTTCGAAATGAAAAAATGTGAAAATATTCCCGCGAACTTGGAACGTTTTGTTTTAAGAGTTAGTTGGAGCTGCGCGTACAAGGTCAAGAAGCGAGTGATCGATACGGGCGACACTAACACGCACGCCTAGTGTCTTATCGCTCCTACGCGCAAGGCGTGCAGTGTTTCCGTCGTGGCGCTGTACTGTGCAATTCAGATCTGTAACAGCAGGGTTTTATTACACGCGATGAAAGCCCACAGATTAAACTATGTCCGTATGTTTGTACTTTTCTCTTACCACTTAAGGAAACTGCATAGGTAAGCTTTACAAATGCGATATTTGACCATCTTCACGAATTATTTTCTCCGAGAATATAGGGTACTAAATATGACAAGAGTAAAACGATAGGGACACAGATAGTTGTTTTTTTTTAGCTTTTCTGACAAAAAGTCGTATTTGTAGAACATTTATTTGCAGAGATGCGTGTATTCGCGCAAACAACTATTTCACAAAAAAAATTGCAGGTCCATATAACACTTAAATGCTTGTCTTTAGCAGATTTCCCCTCCTCCCATTAACAACCTGGAGTTTAATTAAAAGTTAAATATGTTTTCTGCTCTGATTATCATTTTAAATGCCAGTTTATTGAGAATCACTGTTACCTTGGATTTTAAGATTTTTTTTTTTTTTTCATGTTTAATCTGTTTAAAAGACATTTTTAATATATGCGTATTAAACATTATATTGTTTTGCTACTTTACAATACGACACGTTTCACAATAAATTTGATATTGTTTTCTTTGCAGTCAGAGAATAACACACACACACACACACAAACGTTTCAGCAAATGTTTATATCAGGAGTGTAAGAAGGGATCTTCAGTTTACACCGTGGAATTAATTTGTAATAATAAGACAACAGGACTTTCACTAAACTTGTCAGTTTGCGCCCTAAATGGGAAGTAAAGTTTGTAATGAACGATGTTAGTATTGTGGCTGGCATATGTTACGTCAGCTTTGAAGGCCGATTCATACTTGTGTTTGACGTGGAGCTCGTTGCGCTAATTTTGTGTCATGTTCAGGTGTGGAACGTGCAGCAACATGTTCGCATTGAATTACGAGCGACGTAAAGGTATATTTTCAAAGTTAACACTCGTCCCAATGCCAGCATAACGTAAAGGTAACACAGTTTTAGTCAATCATCTTGAAGAGATGATGCTGTTATTTTGTTTTCTGCGTACGATTTTTATTCCTACGAACTTCCGACCGGATTTTTATTGTGCTTTATGCCAAGTTTGAAACAGACGCTGAAGTTAACAGTTTCGTTTATTTATATTTGAACGATCGACTAATTCACGAATTGAAGAAGTCGGGAATCAAAGGAAATATTTCGGTGCATATTGGCGTCGAATTAGAAGAGAAATGAAGTTATTATTGGTGGGTAGAAGAAAATGTTTTAAATAATATAACAACCGCACATACGTACATTTAATTACAAATCTACACACGTATAATCCATTCACGGTTACTTCAGCCTTTTATGAAGCCCTGCTAAAGTTCTACTTCCAGGATATTCCTCCGCCTCGGGCAAACTAAGCTTAACTGAACCTGGAGAATTACACCAGGGGAACAACGCACCACATTCGTGCGCACCAAGTGTAACAGTATTTTGTATAAGGACTATTTCTCACTAGGCGCTACCAACTTACCTATTTTCTCGCTGCTTTTTCTTCAAATTATTTACAAATGAAGCATTATAATTTTTAGATAAAATATGAACAATATTTCAATCAAACAGGGAAAAAAAAGTAACTTTTATGAACAAAAGTATAAAACGCTTGTGATATATGGCGTGTATTGAAAATAACTAAACACGTCATACATGGGGAGATTTTTCAAAGGTTTGATTCAAAAAGGCCGAAGAAACCGTGAATGGACTATATACACTAACCTTTATCAGATCGTAGGTACAGCAAGTATATTTGGTAGTACTGAATTGCAACTGATCAACTACGAGCCTTCCTTTTAACTTCAATGTGAACAGAGGTACGATTAAAAATCGACACAGTGTTAACGCAACGGTAACATAACGAGCTTAGTTTTAACTTTAATGCTAAGTCAGCTCTGAACAGGTTGAGACGGTCGCAGCCGCTAAGTTTGAGATGTGGAAGGGGCGGGGGGGTGGGGAGGGGTCGAGGCCTCGAGAAGACAGCTCGTCACCTCGGTGATGGAGCGATATGGGCGTGTTGCGTTTTAATAAACTCCCGGGCGCTAATTACTGGCGGTAATCAATCAACGCTGCAAGTCTGGCTTCCCCCCCCTTCCTCACACCCCACATTGCGTCGTGCCCCGCGGAGGAACTCTTTTACAAACTTCCGCTGGGGAACACGCCCCTTCTCCCCCGGCCACCGCAAACCCAGAGGGTCGTCTGTAAGACGTCACGCGTCTTCCGCTCCCCCTACAAACACGACCAACAAGCTCATCTCGTATTACTGTTATAGTCTATTGACGGTGTCTTAACACTTTGTAAATCAAACATTTGAAAAAAAACCCCTCTATTATGACGTGTTGTGTTGTTTCCTAAATGCAAGTATCTCAAATGATTTATAATTGTGTTGATATGAAAGTACCTTATTTTTTTTATTAAAATGAACTTCTGCGTATATTTTATCCATAAATTATAAAATTCCATTTATAACTAGCATGAATGACGACAGAGACCAAATGTGTGTGTTGGGAATGCCTTGTGAGAAATAGTTCTTATGAAAAATAGTATTGAGCTGAGTGCGCACGTATGCGATGCGTTGTCCCTCTGGTATAATTTTCTACAGCTTTATCTGCACGAGGCGGAGGAATATCCTGGAAGTAGAACTAGAGCAAAACTTCGGAAAAGTTGTAAGCAACTGTGAATGGATTATAGAGCATTTGGCTTGCGTCTCTGAGACGGCGAGTTTGATACCAATCAGCTGCGTGCTGCTCAGGGTTAATCCAGCATATTCGAAAACTGCGCAGAATATCTACTTTTATTCCCGTCCTGCATAACTCCACGATGTGCAAAATTAACATTGCTGTGGACCGTCGCACTTTATTAGTGCGTTATTCAAGTGACACCGTAGAAATTTCTCAGGATATTTTAATATGTTGGTAACGCTAAATTAGTGATCGTGCGTGTATAAAACTAAGACACACGGGCTTCCGTAACCACACGGAGAGAAAGATGTTTTCCCAACAATATAACACTTGTTCGTATACGGCCAAACACGTATTTAGCAGCCCCAACAAAAAATTTTGTTGAGTAAACAAAACTTTCAAAACAACAAAATTGAAGTTATTCATTGAACAAACTGCACACTTGAATAAACGAAACCTCTGTGTTGGGCCAAAACAAATGAGTCAAAAATATTTCGTTGAATAAAATGTATATATTTTCTAGGCTGTCGTTTGAAGATAGAGCTCAACTATTTGTGTGCAATTTTCCTGACAATTAGACTAGAAAGAGCGTTTGTTTGTGCATTCATTGATTCATAATAATGCCAGAAAATTTAAGATAAAACAAGTTAAAGGGGAAACGGCAAAAAAAAAGCTGTAAAACTTTAAATGTACATTTACGTGCATGGTCTTGTATTTTAAATGGTTCTATTTAAAGCAATTTACACTTCATCCGTACACTAAACATTTTTTTTGTACTTTTACAAGAAAAATCCGTGGGAAACCAGTTGCCAAGAAAATCCTTTGTAATGCTACAAAGATACAAAATATGCCAAAACATGGATTTTTAATATTAAATCATAGCCTTGTATTACAACTTACCGCACAGAAGTGTACATAAAATCTTTTTTTTCTTCTCGAAAAAACAAATTAGATTAATTAATAACAGAGAATAACTTAAAAAATATATAATAAAAAGTATAAATTATGAAAAATAAATACTACACTTTTCTAGCACACTAATAAGAACCCGCCACCCCTTTTATTACTATCACTGCACCCCTAACCACAATACCAACTTGACTTACGAAGGTGAAATTTATTTTTATAGTAAACTAGCGATCCGGCCCGGCTTCGCACGGGTACAATTTAGTTTTTCCTGCCTGCCGCGCTCGCCCCATACACCCCCCCCCCCCTCCTTTGCACCCCTCTTGACAACACGACACCCCATGCCAACACCCCCGCCCACGTATAGGTCCGTGCGCGCGTGTCTCGATTGTAGAAATTACTTTTTTTTTTACAGAACTTTTCATAATTTTTAAATTATTGGCGATAATTTTACTATGTAAAGGACGTTTATTATAATCACAAAATCTTTTAATTATGAATTAATTAATTTTTATAAAGATTATGGTTAGAAAAGATAGTAAATTTTACTTAACTTAGGGAATAAAATAACCTAAATCGCATAACTGAAATTAGTAAACGGAAAATCTGTTGTCAAAATGTTCCATTACTCGTAAAGCTATAAAAGCCACAGTACATGCTTATTACTGGCTGTAAATATGTACGTTTATGATTTTCATTTTCGCAGTTATTTCAGTTTGTGGCAGTGGAATAATTGATACAAAACTGAAGCTTGGATTTTATGCCACAGCTGTTACGTATAGCAAGTCATACAAAAGACTCGCTATTTTAATGGTCCAGACTTGTCGTCCACTAATCTCTTTCGGATGCGAGATCTGAGGAGAGCATCATACCAGTTTTCGATGACCAGAATTTGTTAGCGAAAATTATCAAACGATTTATTTTTTTTTTGTGAACGAGCATTCGAGCGATAATTCTCGAGTCTAGTACAATCTCTTCTCAGTCTTCATTGATATTACCTACATCATGACCTGCGGTTGTGCATGAAACGAAAATAAATGTCACTTTTTGGTAACGGTTAAAGTTAATTGCCCGAAGCATGTTTTTCGGTGCGAGCTTGCCAAAGATAGTTCCGTGGTCGTGGAGCGGGGGTCACTACGAGAAGAATGAATATGGCTCGGAAAATTTTCGAACTTATTTTAAGCTAGTGTTTTGCTTCACACTCCTGCGTATATAAAGGCAGAAGTACGCCAGGAGATCCAAGGACTCAGAACCACCTGGTACCAACTTGGTGCTCGTAAATAGTTCCGCCGGAGGTTACGAGCTAACTAATCCTGTCTCCTCGCCGCATTTAGCGTACACGACGAACGAAAACGTGGCCTTAGTTTTGTGAAGAGAATGAAATAACTGATGTCCTGAATTATATAGTGAATTATTACGTATCCATTTTATAGGATATGTTCGTTAGGGCGGCGTGATATCTCTTGCAGTATCGCTAATATACTCGGACGTCACACACTAAAATATGATTTATGACGTACAAGGTCAATAAGGATCGGAGATGCAAAATAATGCTAGGAGCAGTGCCGTTGCATCTAGGAAACACTAATAATGCTAGGAGCAGTGCCGTTGCATCTAGGAAACACTAATAATGCTAGGAGCAGTACCGTTGTATCTAGGAAACACTAATAATGCTAGGAGCAGTGCCGTTGTATCTAGGAAACACTAATAATGCTAGGATCAGTGCCGTTGCATCTAGGAAACACTAATAATGCTAGGAGCAGTGCCGTTGCATCTAGGAAACACTAATAATTTTTTTAGCTTTCACAAAGAAAAGAATTGGGAAACCTGCTTGTTGCCAGTAGAATTCTTATTAAAATTGCAAAAGGCTTTGCTTCTAAAAAAATACAGTAACCTACTAAGTTGACTTACAATATGTACATGTGATAGTAAAAAAATTATAATATTGTATTTCGAACACGTTGGTAAGTAGCGAATCCCATATTACTTTTTTTATGTGCCCTGAAAACTAATTAATGTTTCATGCAGATGCTGTACAAAATTTGACTTTAGTATTTAACTTAAAAATTAATTTGTTTTAAATTGCAGTTCTTTTGTAATACAGCTGTTGCATAAAAATTAACATTCGTGTTTAACTTATAAAAAATGCAACTAGGCTATCTATATTCGAACCCGCAACATTTGAGTTCACAACCAGTCGTCTTAAACAATAGTGTGGTGAAATAGGTGGGGACATAGGGCTCATACAAATTAGGTCTCACTAGAACACCACGAATAGGCGTCACTGAAATGTATTGATTGTTGAGTGGGGAAGACTGTACGATATATAGTGTGAGATGTCATATTTAAGCCCCACGTATGGTTATTAGCCACTGCAAAGAATTTGGCGTCCTTTAATGTATGTGAAGGCAAATAGAGAGATATTTATATGTGTAATTATTATGCAACATGTAGACAAGGTTTGCAAACAAACAACTGAATGTGTAGGTAACAAAACACACACACTGCAAAATACTAAAATCATCACAAAAACATCAACAGACTTGCATCTTACCAGCCTGTTTCGTTGTGTCCAGGCTTATCTCCGCCTCCACACAGCTATACATATGTCACACTTTAAATATTTGCTGGAAAATAATAAGGAAACTAACTACTAGTATATCCATCAAAGAGTGAAGTGAAGTTTAATGCCAACAAAATTTTTTCTCAATCTAAATAATGTTTCCAACTTTATATTGTAACCACAGAATATTTACAAATACCACGCAGCAGCTGGACTAGAATGTTAAATTCAAAACTCTCTGTCTCTGTCAAAAATAGCAATTATGTGTGTGTGCTTGACAAACATAATTTAAGTCTTTGCGGTCTTTTAAAAGTTCGTACCTACTTAGAATGTTTTAGTATGCAAAAGTTTGGTTAGTGTTCAAATAGTAATCTCGCTCACACATTACATTTTACAAGAAATATGACTGTGTCTGCACTGAATAAAATGTTCCTGGCTATCAATGTCAAAATTCGGTAGAGTAAAATACGCATTCTTATTTTCAGGCACTGTGTGATCAGCAAGAAAGTGTTGGATTAAATATGTAGTTAACAGGAAAACGTCTTTAGCACTCCGCCACTGGACCAACGGTCACTTAGTATGGCGGTGATAAGATACCTTATATTTCTGCGTTATACTTAAAGTTGCAAAGCTCCTAAGCCCTCTTCAAACGGTTTTAAAACACTGTCAGCCATTTACGTAAAACGGAGCATATTTGTGGGGTCAAACTCACTTTTACATTATAATTTTTCACTGTTCGGACGGAGCTCAGGTCTACCTGACCCGTTACGTTAGCGACCCATTTCAAACAATATGGGGACCAGAACATTCTTTCAACAACTCAATTTGGCGTCGGTTACCTGATTTGAATGTACCTGTGACGTAGGGCTTACATGAGGGTGCATTCCTTATGATTATAATCAATACGTTGTTATCAACCATTGCCAACTTACACAAATTAACACATACCTCAAAACTTAACATGAAAATAAATACGTAATATTGAATATGTGAATAATAACCTCTCAACTGCTGCTTGTACGATAGTAGATACGTAAAATTGAAATTAAAATTAAATTACTGAATAATAAACTTATATGTAGAACACGTCACAATAATAGCACTTTTATAAAATAAACATGTGTGTACTCGTAGGCTAGATTTCCATACCACTGTAAGGCTTAACAATACTAATTAAATGTTCTGCATAATGAGACGTTACAATACACTAACTTACCATTCACGGTATGTTTTTTGTTATAATGATGGAATCTTATTACTGTTAACTTGGAACGATTGGAAATTGTTCAACGGATTGCACATTTACGTGTTCGCCGTTTTATTGCAGAGCACATTTTCTTACGGAACGTTCCATTGGCATGACATTTCCTGGTCTAACACACCCACAGAATTATATTACTCGCAGTTAGATTAGAAAATATTACAGGAAAGGTAATGCACAGGTATAGCTGCACGAACGTATGAAATTTTCGCTCCTGGAGAAGAATGGTAAAATTAAACAGAATTTTCTACCCGAAAAAAAATCTTGCTGTAAGGACACACATTCCGTTTAATAAATGTTCGCTAGTCAACATCATCTTATTCGCACGCGCGCGCGCACACAACTAAACATGCGCGTGTTTTAAGTTGAATATTTATCATGTTATAATTCTTACATTCCGTAATCGGCTAAAAATGATTCCTGTAGACTCCAAAACGTTTCTTGGGTTTTACTACAAAGACCGCATCGGTAATTAAAAAAAAAAAATGTTTTACAAGCAATATCTTTGTACACTGACAAAGATTTGTAATAGTGAAAAATTTAATTCATTGTAAAAATTATAAAACAAAGGTATAGTGGCGACAGCCCAATGGTGATATAGGTTGTAGGTATTTATTTTGAAGTTGGTAATGGAAAAATCATAGGGTTGTATTTATTTTCAGTCACTTACTTGTATTTCATTTTGCATCTCAAATATATGAATTTAAAGCAAAGACCGAATTGGAGAAACGGTTATGCACGTAATACTTAACATACTGTTCAAGAAGGAACAAGAAGGCATAATTATGCGTGTTTAGGGCACTCAGTTCGAGATATAGGCACTCAGTTCGAGATGTAGGCACTCAGTTCGAGATCTAGCCACTCAGTTCGAGATGTAGGCACTCAGTTCGAGATGTAGGCACTCAGTTCGAGATGTAGGCACTCAGTTCGAGATGTAGGCACGCGAATATAATGATAATCGCTGCAAGAAATATTATAAGAACGTGAAGACACTCAGGGTTAGCTATGTGAATACACTCAGGGTTAGTTATTTATAACAAACTATCTGTGCCCGCGACTTCGTTCGCGTGGAGTTTTAATTTTTTTTTTTAGACATATGATTAAAATATAAGATTGAAATGAGGAGTAAATAGTGCCAAGAAAAATGTGTACATAATTTCTATAATTCCACGATTATTATAAATGCGTAAACTGTAGTTTCTTGAAATGAAACTGGTAGTTTGTGGGTATGATTGTAATTCTTGGTATGAAAACTATTTCTCCTTTTGCGCATCCGGTAAAAATAACAGCTTCTATAATGAGAATATCGCAGAACTGAAAATGTCCTTCAGGAAAACAACTATCTACATAGACACGAATAATATAGTAAAATTAACCCTACCAGCCAATTAATTATCCATCCCCAATGTGAGAATTACTTTATTTCTAATAGGTTTCATACAATAAACTAACATTTTTGAGTTATTGTAAGCGCTGGCTTAACTTTAAAGTTAATGGGTGAACGCTGGAGTTTGCCACAAACAATTATTAATAATTTCGAACATACGTAACAACTTAACACTCCTTTTACGGTTTATACCCAACATATTTGAGAAGAAATAATTCTTTATAAAGCATAGCAACTCATAACTGCTCAGAATATGGGTGAATAAGTTGTTAAAGCACTTTCTCCCACTGTAAACTAGCACATTGTCCCACTTAAAACACCAAATTCCCCCCATTTTATGCTGCAATCAGTTCATTAAAATTAGATTTTCATAGATTAAAAGACATTACAATCTACAGTATGTTATTTTCAAATAACGATTTTTTTTATCTAAATCTTTTGAAAACGCACAGAGTGAACAGAGACCACAAGGAAAAAAAAATTAACGGCCTGTTGATGTTTTATAAAGTAGTGTAAATGCATTAAACAAGGTAACCATATCAATGATAAAGTAATAATTTTAAAATGTTACAAAACTGCCACAAAATACACAATAAACTCTAGGGGTAACTTCTTCTTTCTTAGCTCATCGTTTTTCAAGGGGACTGGTGCACGGAAATCTTATATTTATTTAATTTTTTCCACAGTTTCTTTTAAAGAGGATTTTTCGAAATTTTTGTTCGACGAGAAGTAAATAACAATTTTTGAACACCTTATTACATGATTAAAAATTCTCTGCGTTCGTTATTCTCGGATCTCTGATTGAAGCTTAGAAATAAAAATTAATTTTCTTTCTTCCATCAGTGCTCCGACAATAATGAAGGCGGTGAGAATCTAACAACGTAAAAAGGCGTTGAAAATTATTATTTACGTCTTGTCGAACCAAAAATTTCTATAGACCGTTTGGAAATCGATTTATATCGAAAATCGGGTAAGTATGCTGCTTTTGTACACCATTCCCCTTAAGGTACCATTCTCTGTTATGCGGGAATTATGTACATGGATTTTGGAATTTTTTATCTGGAAGTTCATAAGGATTGAAGTCGGATTACTTTATTAAATTATGGAAGAGTGCAAGAATTTTCTTGGAAACTTCAACATGAAAAAATGTCGGTGTTTGTTACTTAAATTCAGCATATTCTGCTTCACGACACCAACTCATTTATTGATGTCTTGGAAATTTAAGACTATGTTGCAATGCAATACTATTTTTCTCAGTGGTTTTACACCGGAAAATGAAAACGTCACTGCTAGATGGTTGCTATTCTGCACGAAATTTCTTCCTCCGTCATGTACGTGTAATATAAAAACAACTTTTTGACATGATGATTATATCAGGTTATGTCGCAGCTTTTCTCATTATGAAGGCAGGGAAATATTACGCATCTTTAAAATACCCTATCGTGCTGGAGACCTAACACGTGAATGCTTGATCAAGAAGTAGGATGTTATCAGAAGAAATCAAGAGTAGAGCTAACCAGCACCTGAGGAACTTGTTGCCACAAGAGAACCTTGTCGCCACTTGTCGCCCATTTCTGAATACAATAAGGACATATTCCGTAACTTAAAAATATCCTACCCTGCTGGTAATCGAACAAGGAACTTTTGACTAATTAAATATTGTATCAAGAAATAGGACGTTACCAGGAGAAATCAGGAGATAAAATCAGCCTGTACTACAGCAGCACTGGAATACCAAAATCATTACGGTTGTCACATTTTCAAGTACAAACATTTTCAAAAAAATCATAAGCGTCTTCATACAGTTTTTTCTTTCCTCGGCTTATAGTTCACACAGAATATGCAAACTTTTTTGACCGACAAGTGCGAATTACATAACGCAGGCCGGCATATCTTCATAATGTCATTAAAACGTTGACTCATGTTGCCATCTGTACTAAGATTGCACCAACAGCCGAGATAGTGGCCGTGGTTGCAGAGGCTTCACGCTTTCGTGGTCGTTTCTCATGCCGCCAGGGCAGAACTGAGAATACGGCCACAGAGAATGTAAACGAAAGTTACTAATTCCGCTATAATCAGCAGATTCTGGTCACTTGCGTACTGTAGTGAAAACACTCGCCCCACCTCGAGACAAACAAGCGACAAGTTGATTGCGAATCCCGCACATTAATAGAGGGGGCCACCAGGTGTCGCCGCCCCCAATCTCTCTCTCTCGCGCTCTCTCTCGCGCTCTCTCTCGCGCTCTCTCTCGCTCTCTCTCGCTCTCTCTCGCTCTCTCTCGCTCTCGCTCTCGCTCTCGCTCTCTCTCTCGCTCTCGCTCTCTCTCTCGCTCTCGCTCTCGCTCTCGCTCTCGCTCTCGCTCTCGCTCTCGCTCTCGCTCTCACACACACACACACACAGTCAAGCCATCGCGCTGCCACTCGAGGTTGCTGCCGGAGCCCGATTGGAGGTGTGTAGGCTCACGACAGCAGAGGGCTTCGACTCAGGTGGACGAGTCCAGAGAAGACTTCACGGCTACAGCCTTCCAGGCACAGGTCTAGAGGAGCTCTGCCCGTGTCGCCATAATCAAATATTGGTAAGACAGACGTATATTGTTGATTCACGGTATCTTCAGCCTTTTTGAAGCCCTGCTAAAGGTCTACTTCCAGAATATTCCTCCGCCTCGTGCAAACTAAACTTAACTAAGTAAGGATTATTACACCAGAGGGACAACGCACATGTTTTCTCACTGTTTTTATTAGGTTTATTTATAAATAAAGCAATATAATTTATACATAAAATATGAACAACATTTCAATTTAACAGGGAAAAAAATAACTTTCATGTTATAAAACGCATGTGATATGTGGCAAATGTTGGAAACAACCAAACGCGTCATACAAGGGGAAAATTTTCAAAGGTTTGAGTCAAAATGGACGAAGAAACCGTGAATAGATCATATTCACTTCGGTGCAGGCCTAGGTCGTGAGAATCCGGAACAAAACTTAACGTTCTAGCGCGGATATTGTACATAAGGCTAATAACTCTACCAAGAGGGTTTAGTATTGTCAATATTAAATATAGAGAAGGAAGTTAGGGTTTTGTATTGTATTAATCAGATGGTAAATCCATACGAGAGATTATTGTATATTTTGGGATTGATAAAATATGTAGTGTTATATATATAATCTTGTGTGCCACCAACACTAATTAAGTGTCGGAGTTTTACTAACTCCACGTAAATGGATCTTGAGTCAGATAGTGCTTGGCAATACAAGTAAGATTAGCACTGGACAGGAGTAAGAGTAGACTCTAGATGCTAGCATTACAGTACGACACGGGAAAAAATCGGTAGAGCTGAAGGCTGTTGAAGCCACTCTTGCACGACGCCGCTGCTGCCCCTGATACTTCCCAGTATGGACGTCCTCCGGCTCTGCACACTCCAGCCTGCTCCGAACTCGCCTGTGAAATATTGCAGATTGATAACCGGCTGTCGATATGCTCCCAGAACTACGGCGGCTGCTCGTCCGACAGAGGTTCTCCCCCCACCCCCGCATGGCGGGTCCAGTGCCTTTGAGAGTGGAAGGGCGTGTGGGGGGGGGGGGGGTTTAAGAGGGACGGAAGACTTGTGGGCGACGGCGCCCCACAAAACTCTGTCCTTAACGGAGGTCGGCCAGCGCCTTGAAGGCAAGGAAAAAGGATGGGCCCGCGGTCGCCCCAAGGAAGAAATCTTTGAAGGCGAGCCGTCAAAAGTTTGTGTATGAGGGGAAGAAACATCTGAAGAGTTCTGCCCCCTCCCCACGCCCTCTTCAGGGGCTATGGGGGGGGGGGGGGGGAGGGGACCACATCCGCGACTAAACACATAATTTTTCCCGACCTGTCTCCTATATCTATCTCCACGGCCGCGCGAACCGTAGCCAGAAAACTGGGCCGGACGTTCGGGGGGTGTAGGTAGTGAAAAGATCCCGCGTCACATAAAATTTCCCACCAATTTTTCATTTTTTTTTATTTTACCTCTCGTTCGTATCTCGCGAACGGTTTCCCATACTTGCCTCCTCCGTCAGGCTGGTCGATGAATCACCTGCTCATTAATACACAAGCGTCATCCTGTCGCGCGGAGATTTCCGCCTCCAACTTTTACCTTCGCCTCCTCGCACCCAGCGCGTGCACGGGGAAGTTTATTTTTTTTTGTACCGCCCCGACGTGGCAGGCCTGCTCGAGTGTTTTATTGGCGGGACGAGGCGGTATGAAAAGACTTGATGCATGGTCGCCTTGCCGAATCTCCAGCCAGATTCAGCCGCGGAGAGCTCCTCGTCTCTTACAGATCTACTCTCGAGAGAGAGAGCATCCTTGTAGAGCCAGAGTACTCGATGGTGTGGATATTCTAGACACTGTGTCGATACTTCTATGGTGCGGAATTTTAAGCTAACAGTTTTAACATTCTTTTTTGTGCACGAACCTCTTTATGATCACTTAGATTTTTCAATACAACTGTTGCGAAAGAAGGCAGTTATGATGTGATAAGTACTCAGTAACGCCTTATATAGGATGTTCACGGTAAACTGGGCACTTTTGAAAACCTTACTTAAGATCTACTTGTATGAACGTTGCGTATTATTCCCCTTATGTAAAATTAACATTGTCATAACTTTATCCATGCGTCGGTCAAGTGAAACTGTGAAATTGTTAGAATAGTAAATATTTTACTAATCTGCTCGTTTTTACATTTCGGTGCATTTAAAAACACAGAAAACGAAATAAATAATTTAATTTATCATAAATGGTTGTCTAACACTTTTTTATTCGATGTTACGATACTTCCCAGCCATCGTTACCAACTTAACTGGGCGCATGTCACTCAGTGCGGCCGCGTTAAAACATATGCAGGTAGGGGCAGCGACATTTTTCTACCGTTGATTTCAAAAAAGCTCACATTATCGTGAACAGCCTTCAGTAGCTTACACGCTGGAACCTACGAGATGAGTTAGTGTAGTTATGTGGCATACGCAGTGTGAATTGTAAAGCTTCGACCCGTCAGTAGCGATGAACAGTATTACCAACAGGAAATAAATGGTCGTATTGGCGCTTTATCTGACAACGCACACCTCTGATAGTGAATTTTTTTTTCCTATTACACAGCGCGCCATGCTTGAATGAGTATCGTCGGAATAATTTTTTGAAGGGCTGATGGAAAAAAATTTAATTTGCCTTTATAAACATCTGTTTGTTTGAAGATGTTTCAAACGAATGCAGCTAAGTTAAATATAACTGTGTCCCAAGTTTTGAAAATATAGGAATAAATTCGCCAGCGTATTGCTCCGATACTTTCATTCAGGTAGCCAGTATCGAAATGGCAAAATGGATATTTTTGAGACAATCGTAGTTACTGTCGGAATTAAATGTATCGGATTTTTGAAGAATCGATATTGCAACATTGCATCTTTGCATTTTGTGTGTCGTCACGGAAGCTGATCCAGTGACGTTAAATAAATTGTGGCCGGGAAATTTGTTTAAAAATGCACAAATATATGTTTTATTTGTTAATAGGTAATCTGGGATAAACAATTGCAATCTCCGTAAGAAAATACTAACTATCTACGGTGACAACGAGGCTGAGATATTGATTGCTTTTATAAATTATAATGTTTGTGAGACGTGCTCATCTGTAGGAACTCTTATTAACTATGTAGTTTTGTTTTAGTTCCTTAAAAGAATTCTTATTTGACGTAATTACGCCAATTATCACCAAATAAAATAACTTACTGTGTGAAAGAACATGTTAAGAGTTAACACAAATTGCCGCTAGATAGGGACACCTTTAATAACGAATATTATATTGAAAATGCTTTTATATTTTAATTAGATTACGGTAACTATATTCAAGAAAAAACTGTAACACGCGTTTTTATGATGTAAATATACGACTACACAATATATGCTAACATTCCAGCTATCACTGTAAACTGTAAATATTTTCCGCTAATATTTGCCTATCCGAAACCAACTTTTTACGTTTTGATTTACGTAATATATGGAGAAAAATACCTTTCTTATGTCACAATTTTTGTAATAGCTATTTTTTGGAGTTGCAGATTTTCATGTGAATTTGATTTTATTATTGGTTTTGTATTTCAGCGGTTTCGTGTTATTTTTACACTATATTTGCTGTAATTCAATCAGTTTTCATGCACCAGCCTAAATTAGTTTTCACGAATTTTTACAGACAACGCCATTGTAGTGACAAACCTGATTTTTGTTTTCCTTTATTAATTATATTTACATTAAATCATAAGGGAGTGTCTAGTTCCAAGTTTCCTACTTCATACAATAGTACTAACAGACAAACCTCCAGAGGAATGACGATTCCGGCAGCTGCCTTGCTGTCCGATTCATTTCGACATTTAATTTCTCAATTCCGGTATATAATTTCTTTGCCGAGTGTTCAAAAATTGGCTTTAAGCATTCCGATAACGGAATGACGTCGTTCGTCTAGGGGAATAATTCCGAAAGTCTTAAATATTTACTCCCTGTTCCGGTACAGGAAGTCGCCGTTTTCTCAATGCTCTGCGCCGAGGCCTCACACCGCACACAATGTCCATACATGTAGGTCTTTGGCGGTACCTTAAACCGTGCTCAGTTTACCATGAACAGTATGTAATTATTTATTAAACATTTACTGTGGCCGCTAGTAGTTCTACGATTCATGCTCAGTGCAGACCTCACACAAGTGCAGTGCCTTGCGCATAGAGATGGTAGGACACTTGATTCACGTCACAACGTCGCCTTTAGCACTTTGTCTCCTCAAGCTGGGCACGAAATATCGCTGAAGGCCCTTCATTCTCACGACCAAAGATGAGCGCAGTTTACTATTCAGAAGCGAAAAAAAAAAATGCGCACCTCTACATCGTAATTATAGTGAAAATTTCATTTTTTTTGCGTTAAATAGTTTCTTCTATTGCAGGATTAATTCAGTACAGGAACCTATTATTTGCACATTAGTATTGTGGTAGAATAAGTATTGCAGAGATATGAAAGTAACTGCATTTTCAAGACAATTTTCATTCTTGATTATGGAATTTTTAAATTAAAAACGAGAGCCTGCTTAAGGTCTACATTTCGAAATCCTGCGTAACGTAATCACATTGTTTTTGATAATATTCTCCGACAACCAGGCACGAAACTTCACTACACGAAGACATTCCTTGACGGGCGATTTTACTCTGAACTTTTTGGAGTAATTTGTAGTTAATGAATATTTCTCTTCACAGCATGCCACTTAGATAGGTCGAAACAATTCAGACAGTAATGCTCGTCTACAAATTACGCAATTTTTATCCCGGTAAGCAGGGAAACTCCACTAATACGCCACTGGAGGGTCGCAGGTCGAAATGGGTAACGCAAAGTTCCTCGGTCCTACGAACCTCAAAAACTGCTCGTCTTCTTGGTGGTATAGTGATTTTCTGCGACTGTCGTTTCCAGGAGGCTGTCTACATCTACTCTATGCAAGTAGCGAATTTCATCCGAATAAGTCTTGATCAATGGAGACATCTGAATATCTTGGACGTATTGTGAGCCAGATAAACTACCAGAAAAAAAATATTTAAAAAAATTATAAGACTCAATGTGCAGTTTGCGTTTGCACACAACGCGCGACACAGATTACGTAAAGTTGATTCCTTACTTGCTATGTAGAAATATATCGTAACATATAAGTATAAACTAGAAAGGTAGGGCTTTAGAAGTCGGGACAGTAGTTGTCAATATAAGCAGTGTCTAAAGATCGTGCAAGAATGTTCAACGTGATTACACGACTCAAAATAACGTAGTTGTGTTCTCCAAGACGTCACGACGATATGGGGCCGAGGTCGAATTGGTCCTCTTTCCCCACAGCCCAAGTTTTTTTTTTTTTTTTCGTCATTTATGAGCACACACTCAGCTTAAACAGTTCGACAATCTTTACATTTCGTAGCGATAAGTGTGGCCACTATTAAATGCTACAGGAAGGATTTCTTGGATATTTGTGGAGCAGTTTTGCCTGGCCAACAGTTGAATTTCACTAATCCCTACTCATTATTATTTTAATGTTTTTTTTCAGATTATAATAAAGAAATTACGTGGCATTTCAACATAAAAAAATCAACTGTGATCGTTATTGTCTTCGGAGATGTAGGGTATATATATATATTTTTGTAAATATATATCTACTTGCTCACTATGGTTTACGGTAAGGCGATCTGTGTACATACATTTTAAACCCGTACTTCAGGGTTAGAAATAAAAATGAAACACTGACAAGATTCTGATTGAACGTCGTAAGAGAACTGAAGAAGTTCGGTGATAGAGCTACGCATATGATATTAGTGAATCACGCATTTCACGGCATATTGAAGCAAAGTGTTGACAACCATGGTGCGTGTGTGTCTGGAGGCAGGAATAAAAAAAAATTAAGAAACAAATCATTTGCAATCAGACGTTACAAATATTTATTTGAACGTAACGTAGTCAGATAATTTCCAGAAAGCCTTGCAGAGGGAAACGAATAAACAAATTTATTAACACTTTTCATCCCCAGAACATTACCGCAATGAATTCGCAACATCCTGTCAGCTTCTCTCGCTATACCGCGATATACCTACCTACACTACTGCTCTATCGCAAATTCCTGACTTTCCAAGATAATATAATCCTTTCTATTTTGAACGATCAAAACTTGACTTGTTCGCGTAATATTTGCTGGTAGGTGAGGAATCTGAGTACGCTCGACTCGCATTCGAGAGACATGGGTTAGATACCCAGTATGGACATCCTGATTAAGGTTTTTCAGGGTTTTCCGAAATCTCTCCAGGCCAATGCTGGAAGGTTATTTAATACAAGCCCTGGCCGAAACTTTTCCAATTCCTCGATAGAGCGTTCCCTTACTAAGGCTTCCTCGCTGTTCAGGGGCTTTCAGAAGACCAAATAAATGATACTGGAATGATTTTTTTTTTTTTTCGTTCAAACACCACGGTTAAGAGTTTTCGTGTTTAGCAGCACACCTGAAAATCACGACGAAAACATACAGGAAATATTCAATTAAAAATAGCGCACCTCTAAATGAATCGTCTTTATTTTGAAGGAGTGCCTCAGTCTCCATGCTTGTTTGAAGATGTGAGCAGATTCCAGTTTCCAAAGGGGCCGCGGTGGCTGAACGGTTAGACTGCTCACCTCCCACCAAGAAGAAACCGGGGTCCAAACCCCGGCCGGGTCACTTCGTATTTTCGTAACTGGAAATCGTACCTGACGATGTCTCTGGTCAGCGGGATTTATAGGGAATCTCCCATTTCGCCCGCCCTTTCAATCCTGCGCTGCTCCATTTTCACCTCATTTAAACCCCATCGGCTCTCAAGACCACATTGTTAAGAGCCTCTGAAATCTCTCGACTCCACTCCAGTTTCAAAGACATAATTTGCCTAGCATACGGTCTATCCTTCAGGGCTGTTGCATATGTATTATATATATATATATATGTGTGTGTGTGTGTGTGTATTTGTGTGCGGGTGTGCATATGTGATTTGTGTGCATACTTTTCTCATTCTTCGTTGGATTACTTATTACTAGTTTTTTCTTGTTTCGTTCCCTTTGGGATTACTTATTTAATTCATTCTACAGCGAGGGCAGACTTTAAACTTGCAGTAATATGTAGCGCGTCCTCCCCCATCGGGACAGTCTGCGTGAAATGTATACACTCGACCAATACTAACCAAGCAAATTAAATTTCCCGCCAGGCCGATGAACCACTTGGTCTCTAGCTGCCTGGCGGATACAAGATGGTTAGGCGCCTGCTAAACTAAATACTTAATAACGCCAGGGGCGTGTCTAGGCTTTTTTTGGGGGGAACGTAATTGTGCTGACGCCAGGCCCGTAATTAGTACAAGAGGAGGGGGGTGGTCGCGGGCGTTCACCCCCGCGAAAATTTTGATTTTAAGGTGGAAATTAGTATTACTTGAGCAGTTTGGACCTAAACATTGAATATAGAGCTGGCAGAAATTGTAATATTTTAAAAGAATAATTTGTTTCAGTGAACAATTTTTAAAAGGCACCTTTATCAAACCCGAGTTCTAGCACCATTCCTCTTTTGGGGGCCCCTTGTGATAGAGGGCCCGGGCGCCCTACACCTGCTGCCCTGGTGGTAGCTAAGGCCCTGTATGACGCGGATATAGTCTTCCGAGTAGACGCATGGAATAAGATTACTGTGCTAATGTGTTCCGAGGAGTTGTTTATTCAAACTAATTATGCCAAAAAATGTAAAAGAAACCTGTGATAGAATTAAATTTTCAAGTCGTCTTATACTATTCTCTGCAGATGTTTACCATCTTAAGATTCGAACTTCAATAAAATCCTCAAATGAGTTATGCAGGCAAACATTAAAAGCTAAGCGATATGCTATTGGGGTTACTGTATAATTGAGGAAAACACGGAAACACATTTAATTCTTTTATCCCTCTTTGGGGTCAATGTACTTCTCTGTATTTAAGAAAGCAAACAGAAAAAGGTATAAAACAAGCTGTATAAACTCAGCAATGATAAATATATATAATAAATATTCTTGGCGCCTCTTTGTCTTAGCGAATCGAAGAATGACGACTTCTGGGTCTAGTGAAATTTCTCGATGGACCGACATGAGAGCAAGGGGAATCGTTAATTAGCAGGTATCCAAGGCTGCTTAAGTGTAAGCGGTCACCCCAAAGTAATGTACCTTGTCACTTTGGGAGTGCTGCAAAAGTTCTAGCGAGGTTATACTTTTTTTTATTTGTGTTCTGTAGATGCACACAGACGCCCGCAGAAGACGTATTGATACTCACACTATCACCACCGACGCCTGCGCGTAGACGTATTGATACTCACACTATCACCACCGACTCCTGCAGAAGACGTATTGATACTCACACTATCACCACCGACGCCTGCGCGAAGACGTATAGATACTAACACAATCATCACAGACGCCTGCAGAAGACGTATTGATACTCACACTATCATCACCGACGCCCGCAGAAGACGTATTGATACTCACACTATCATCACCGACGCCCGCAGACGACGTATTGATACACTATCACCACCGACGCCCGCAGACGACGTATTGATACACTATCACCACCGACGCCCTCAGAAGACGTATTGATACTCACACTATAACCACCGACGACCGCAGAAGACGTATTGATACTCACACTATCACCACCGACGCCCGCAGACGACGTATTGATACTCACACTATCACCACCGACGCCCGCAGACGACGTATTGATACTCACACTATCACCACCGACGCCTGCGCGAAGACGTATAGATACTAACACAATCATCACCGACGCCTGCAGAAGACGTATTGATACTCACACTATAACCACCGAAGACCGCAGAAGACGTATGATACTCACACTATCATCACAGACGCCCGCAGAAGACGTATTGATACTCACACTATCACCACCGACGCCTGCAGAAGACGTATTGATACTCACACTATAACCACCGACGACCGCAGACGACGTATTGATACTCACACTATCATCACCGACGACCGCAGAAGACGTATTGATACTCACACTATCATCACCGACGCCCGCAGAAGACGTATTGATACTCACACTATCATCACCGACGCCCGCAGACGACGCATTGATACTCACACTATCATCACCGACGCCTGCAGAAGACGTATTGATACTCACACTAGCATCACCGACGCCCGCAGACGACGTATTGATACACTATCACCACCGACGCCTGCGCGAAGACGTATTGATACTCACACTATCATCACAGACGCCCGCAGAAGACGTATTGATACTCAGACTATCACCACCGACGCCTGCAGAAGACGTATTGATACTCACACTATAACCACCGACGACCGCAGACGACGTATTGATACTCACACTATCATCACCGACGACCGCAGAAGACGTATTGATACTCACACTATCATCACAGACGCCCTCAGAAGACGTATTGATACTCACACTATCACCACCGACGCCCGCAGAAGACGTATTGATACTCACACTATAACCACCGACGCCCGCAGACGACGTATTGATACTCACACTATCACCACCGACGCCCGCAGACCATGTATTGATACACTATCACCACCGACGCCTGCGCGAAGACGTATTGATACTCACACTGTCACCACCGACGCCCGCAGAAGACGTATTGATACTCACACTATCACCACCACATGTTTTCACTGCTTCGGTTAGAAAACTCATCAATTCTATGCCTCTTCATCCTAAACGAAACACAGTCACAGAGTGCAGGATTGCGAACTGTGCTGTATGTAGTTAGGTCTGTGAACGTAAACACGGCTAATACAATTGAATCAGCTGACTGACGCTTGTCCGTAGTGTTGCCACCTTGTGCATGGATAATTCCCCGTGTTGACCGCTAACTTCATTAACAACTGAACTATTCTAATGTGAATGTGAGTTGCCTTCATTCTGAACTGCCGTGCACGAATGTGCTTGTTACTTGCAAGGTTTAGTTACGGCACTCATCACGCCTGCGCGGGAACAAGGAGTATTCTATAAATAGTATCAGTATTGTGTCGCGCAGCGTAGTCGTTTACTATACCGCCATGATCCGGTGGCATTCACTGTTGTCGCGTTAATGAACAAAAGATACAAAGTATTAAGAGAGTGCTCTCAAATAAATATAAATTATGCTGCATTACTAATAACTGTTCAAGAAGCGTTAAAACGCGATCAACTTTATGGCAAATTCGGAAACGTTTTTCCGTGAAAAAAAAATTCGTCTAAAGTTTTGGAATGGTTGGGTCATGACCAAATGACACCCCCCCTCCCCCGGGCTGATTCCTTGTCATTTATCACGCATTCATTACGCCATGCGTTACTATGGCAACTAAATAACAAAATTTTCTATGTAACCAACCCCCACATACCATGACTTCATGGCAGAAATCCTGAAAGACTTACAAACCTAGCTAAACGTTAAAGAGATGGAAGAAGGGGGGGGGGGGGGTGGATTTCTGCGCACTTAAGTGAAATTATTTATAAATTCGAGAATTTTGAAAATTTATACATGAATCTATTATCACACGTGGTTTTATTATCCAACCATATAAATCAGTAATGTGTTTACTGAAAAATATATATATATATATTTTAAAGAAAAAATTCTAAAACATAAAACTTGGTAAATGCGCAGAATTACCCACCCAGTGGGGTAATAGTGCGCAAATGGTGGGGTAATTCTGTGCACACAAAAATGTAGGCTAAGTTTTCAGTTGACATTTATTTTATTACACTTACAAGAAATAGCAAAAATCCTTTCAAGTTATCTTCAATTACAGAAAAACTATTGTATGGTAGGCCTATAACCTAACTAAGAGCATTGCTAGGTTTTAATGTTCTAAAAAGCACATCAACATTATAAAAGCTATAATGAGTTCCCGCAACATGTTTTAAATACTCTCATATTCTAATCTAAAAACTATAAAATAATATACATGATTTGCCAATGTTAACCTACATTTTTGTCTCCCTATTTCGAGACTGTTTTCGCATGTATAAATCACACGTGTATCCCTGAGGTGAATCCGAGCTACTGCATTCAGAGTGGGACCAATTTTAACACAAAATGCACCTGTACCATAGTTCACCATTTTGTCCAAATTCTCCACAAATCAAACAAACATCTTCATGAACACCATCTTCATCATCTGTGGTATTATCACAAGTTCAACAACATCAATATCTTCAGATTACTCAGTCACTTTCTTGAAATAGGCCTACATTTTCCTTTTACACAATTGGCTCACCTTCTTCCTTTGCATGTACGGTTTCTTTTGTTTGTCTGGTTGTGCAGTCGTAGATATTTCTGTTCCTTGCTTTAATTTCTTTCTTGCTTCTACGTCTTCAAGTTTCCTCTTCATAGGTGTGTCTGAAATAGTTTCAGAATGCTGCTTCATGGCAGGCCTCCTGGGCGTAGGCTTAATATTGCTGTGTTTTGACCGAGGCCTATTTTGTGGCAGTCGAAGTAGTTTTTTTACATCAATTTCTCTATTTGCCACAGATCTATCCGCCTGTCGCTGAAGAGGTTGGGTCTCTTGGCATACGTCTCGTGTTACCATGGAATCTGTTATTGAAGTAGAGGTACTTGGCACGGGTATCACAGGCCTATATCACGTCACCACGCACTCTGTTGTTGAAGTAGAGGTAGGTCTACTTGGCCCGATCAACACAGGCCTGTTTTGGCAGTTCATGTAGGCAGCTTCTGGATTCGCATCAGAACTAACACTTGATAAGCCTTCATTGTGCTCCTCACAAGAACTGTCCAAAAGAATGAGGCATTAGCCTATGTGTGGGTCTATTTTGAGCAGTTTCAAAGTCCAATTCATTGAACTTTTCTGGATTTAGAGGGCAGATTCCTACTGCCCTGAAGCCTGATATGCCCTTTTCCATTGTAGATGTCTTTAGGTAAGCCTTATTAAACAACTCCGCAAGCTTATAATGTGAAATTTTTTCATGAATATTGGTTTTAAGGTACATGCCATACTCTCGGTTAAATGCTGATTTGAAGGGACCATAAAATGCAATGTCGAGTGTCTGTAGTTTGTGTGAGGTGTGTTGCGGAATAGATAACCAAATTATCCCATTACCTCGGCATCAACAACATATCCTAAGAGATATATTGCTTGCGTGGTTGTCTAGGATTACTAGCACTGGGTCCTCTTTAGACGGCTTTACACAATCTGTGAAGTGGTTAAGCTATTCGTAAAATAATTCTTCATTAATCGAGCCATTCTTTGAACTACTATAAATTGCTCCAAGCGGACCACATTTTTGGAATTGAGGAGACATTTGCACCCTATAATATATTAACATAGGTGGTATAAAAGTTCCTGAAGCACTTACAGCTCATATAAGTGACATTTCTTCCACGCTCCCAAGAAATTGCACTACCAATCTGTTTCTGTCCTTTGGGCCCCAATATTTTGACAGGCTTTTGCACTGTTGAAATGCTTTTTTCATCTATATTGAATATTTTGTTTTCAGTAAACTTATGCTTTCCCATTACCTCCTCCAAGTTATTGAAATATATTTTCACTGCACCCTCATTGAAAGCGTTAATTCTGTTTATGCTAGTGCCCTCTGGTTTACGTAGGCTAATCCCTGGATTCCGTTTTAGGAACAAGGCCAACCAATCTTTACCTGCTTGTTTAGAGAATCTATCAAAGTTGTGATCAACATTGTTAGCCTCAGCATAATCATAAGCTAAGCGACGGAGATCGCATGGAGTCATTCCATAAAATCGGTTTGCTAATTTCAAAACATGCTCTGCTAATTTGTTTTCCTGATCTACTGTGAACACTGGCTTCCTACCTAATGGAACAAATGCTAAGCAGCCACTCTTGATTCGTAGTCGAATGGTAGACTCTGCAATGCCGAAGTCCCGTGCTGCTTTTCTAATGGGCTGCCCCTACTTCACTGCATTCGTAGCCTCCTCTAGCTGCTCACTTGTAAACGTTACTCGTTTAGTCTTTCTGCTATATGTACGCGCCATCTAAAAAAAATAGGGAAACCAATACAATAATACCTATAAAATATATAGAATATTAGCATTTGAAATGTTGAGGGGGAATTTTGCGCATGCGCAATATTACCCCAAACTAGATATGCATAATTACCCCAAACGGCCATAGACAGTTCAATCTCAATATAGCAAATACATGTATTAATTACACAAATTGTTATTGATTACTGATAATTCTTACGTAACACTACTTATAAATATATATAATAAAACACAATAAAGTAATGTGACATACTTACCTCTATTGTTTTATAGCGACATGTTTGTAAGAAAACTGGCAGCAGCGAACATGCTTCTCTTTCACAAGAAAACTTGCAAGAAAATTGTGTCTAGCCTACATCCTGTAGTTCGTCTTGCCGGCCGCCAGGTTGCAGCATGTTCAAATAAAATTTGAGGTTATAACATCTTGCTTTTAACAATAAATACATTAAATCAGAAGCAACTAAAATGTAGCTGCCTCAAATAACAACAAATAAATAATTAAATGTTACGAGATTACAAAGCGTGGAAAAAAAATGAAATAATGATGACAGATAAATGTAGCGGTTTTGATGCGTAACAAACTAAACTGCAAATAATTAAATGCACTGGAAAAGGGCCATGTCAGCTATTCTTTATTTATTGCGTACAAAAAAAACGGACTAGATCATACTCACACGAAAATTGCACGGTCGTGTTTCTCGTCATGACAGCTATTTGTAAATAAACAATACTGATACGTATTCGTTTGGTTTTACTCACCTTTGCCAAACAGTTGCGCGCAATAATACGTTATACGTTCACAGTATCTGACATGAGACTCTTAGTGTAAACTTCATTCGCCATTTTCTGATAACACTGTAATAAACACAAACGTTTCAGGCACTCTTGACATACTGTAGTTCGCAAATATTTTCTCAATCTGCGGAGCATAGAATATAACCGTTCAACAGTAGCAGAGGAGGCAGGAGTAACCAGAAGCAAGATAATTATTTCTCAAATATCTGCGAACACTGAGCGCCCTCCTCGGCGTCACAAGCACGTACACTGAGATGTGCATAATAGTAATTGATTCGATTAATTATGGTTGTTTGTTTTCACGTGATTTTGCGACAAGTCCAGTGTTGCCAACTCATACGATATTTTCCCATTTCGTGGTGGTTTTTTTTTTTTTTTTTTTTTTTTTTTTTAAATACAATTTTTCAAAGGAAAAAAAAAAAAGGAACTTAAACGTGTGAATGTATTAAATTAAAGGGGAAAGTGAACATTTGTTTTCAGTTCAAGTGTTTCCGAGAAAAAGTTATAATACAATTTTAAACCAAAACATGATGATTAGATCAAATTAAATAGTGCGGCATGTATCTTGTATTTATGTCGTTGAAATAACATTTACCAATGGAACTACGAGGCTAGGATACAGTGCTACTGTGAAAGGTGATCTTAAACTCCAGTTGTGTAATCAGGTTTGCATTTCAATACAATTAAACTGACTGCATATCTCCAAGAATAAAGTAAAATCATCTCGAAAAGCTGCTTAACTACAGACACTTTTACGTAATACAGAACCTGAACCCTGTTAAATAGCTGTTTGCATAGTGAATATGCTTGTGAAAATAGGAAGAGAAAGTAATTATGTATTTTTTTTTTTTATAAATACTGAAGTTATTTTTAAAACTCTACGTCCAGAAACTGTACAAACGCAACTAATCTAAGGCATTTAGTTTATCTTATTTTCCTGTGTTGTTACTTCTTTGGATAATTGAGTAGTGATATGGGATATTTTTAACTTGAGCAAGGGATTTTCACAGCGTGCAACATTGGAGAAGACAGCTGTAGGCCGTCGTCAGTGTGTGGTGTAAGGTGTTGCCCGAGTTCGCGCGAGGACATTAGAAAACCCGCAGCGCGAGGACATTAGAAAACCCCTGCAGCGCGAATCAGCGGCGAGCAGAGATATCATTTTGAAAACTTTTCATTTTCTGTGCCGTTGATGGATTATGGGAGGATTTTGGTGGTAGTGCATATTTGCCGACGGTTTTGTCATAAAAAGTGTGATAAATGAACTTGCATATAATTATAGGCTGTTCATGGGGGAAGTGAGCACTTTTTAAGGGCCTTCTAAATTTTTCATTTCATCCAATTTCCATCTTCCTGCTGCTTTTTAATATAAACATAGCAATGCGACCAATAAACACAGTGTATACATTTAACTAACCATCACAATTTAATGCATGAGGCTGCAATAAGATGTATTTATTAGCGGTTAATGCCTGTTGTTAGTGCCTTAAAAGGTGCTCACTTTATTGTGAACAGCCTGTAAAAGAACTAAGCTGGCTCTTGGATGCTGGCATCAGCTCAGTGACTTGCGATGACTTGTTCCACGAGAACATTGCGTCGGTGCTCGCAGTGTAGCCACGGAGTTGCATCAAATTATGCACGCTAACTTACGTGCCACATCACGCTAGCAAAAGACTGATTGCTGGCAGATAAAGGCCGTTCACGTTAAAGTGAGCACTCTAGAAATCAACCTCTGAAAAAAAAAAACCACCGCCCGCAACTGCGTATGTATAACCATGTGTGTCACCACGCAGGCTGGGGATGAACACACACAGTTATGTTGGCAGTGAAATGTGAAAAGTAGTTCTACGAAATAACGCGGTATTGCAAGTGTCATGTTTAAATGCATGGCTACTTAAGCTGTTTGAAGTCTATTTTATTAATTTTAAAGTAACCATTGGCGTAAAGATAATGTATTTACTGTAGCTCATAATTATATTGTGTCACGTGATCGGCGCAACGGCCAAAACCAACGGCCCGTTGTTGTGGTTCCTTCATGCTTGTTGCTTGGCTTTGCTTGTGTGGAGTGGTTGCGAGCAAAACTACAAATTTGGAAACTGGAAGTGGTTGTGTTTTAATATTTCTCATTTATTTTTCAGCTTATCTGCAATCAGCATTGTTTTATTATAGGTCGTATAGTGTTTAATTGTGTTGTACTGATTTTGTGTAAAGTTATGAATTCCAGCAAACTACGGTACAAATATTCAGTGTCAAGAGGGCATTATAAATCTCGCCGAATATGTTTATTCTTTAATTCGTCGAGGAGAGATGAAGCCGTGCAAGGTGATCGAACGAGTTGCAGAAATGATGGGAATTTCAACTGCAACTGTCAGGAGGTAAATGTAAATGTGTTTTTACGACGTGTTTTCGCCGCTTATCCTAAGTACGTTATTGAAGTAAATCATCGAAAAAGATCAAGTATAAATCGACAGTTAGAAACGTGATATTATAAACGGAAAGTTAAGTACAGTTATAAAGAAAATGAATGACAGCAGAAACGCAATATTAATATATTCATGTGAGTTTGCAAAGTACATGTTATATCCTAAGTTTGACAAATAATATTAAAAGTTATCTGTACCTATCTACCTACGCCCGTCTGTTTAACCTTTCGTTCAAATCTGTCTTTATAACAAGTGCACATATGGTAGTCAATAATTATACGTTAATTTAACACGTTTTATATCACTGTGTAGTTTTTCAATGTAGGCCTAACCTCAAATACATCTTTACGTATCTATTTACGAGCAGCCATGTAACCTTTCTTAAATTTGCCTTGATAACAAGTGCAAATGTGCCTGTCAATAATTATACATTAATTTGACACGTTTTGAAATCACTGTGCTATTTTGTAATGTAGGCCTAACCTCAAACTTGTGTTCATGTAGTTATTCATCCCAAGTCACAGTGTTAAGTTTTACTATTGTTAACATAACATAAACGTCGCAGTTTGATGCTACACCAAAGGTGTTCCAACATATAAACTATAAAATCTTTAAGCTGATTTTGTTAACTATAGACCTATAGCTGTGCTTGTTGCCAACATTCTTTCGTGATGCAAGTATAGACCTAATTGTTTTATTTGATAATGCTTGCCGTAATAAGAATTAGAAAGTATTTACAATTAATTGCCAACAGTTAGGCCTATAGAACAATTCCATGTTTAAATTTCGAAATAGATGTTCGACAAGACAACTTGCTACCTTTTGAGAAATATCAACGAAGATAGTATGCGTTATTGAGTAGGCATAATTGCTTGTAATATCTGCCACTTTGGCCGCAAAAATATTGTAGTTATTGAAATTTAATGTAACTATAAATTACTCGTCATAGTCAACACCCCAGACTCTCAGAGCTCCTGTTTACTCGCGAGTGCATGTTTTGTAAAGGTTAAATGACATTATTCAGTGTATGTGTTAAATTAAATCTTTCTAAAGAAGCTATATGAGCTAGCTTTCAATAAGGGCCGGGCTACAATTGGCATACCAAACACATTCACACTTATAGCGATAAGCACATACAAAACACAAAAGCACAGTGGCCTGGCTACAATTGATACAACGATAATATTATTAGTTTGTTTATGTTGCTACATTTTTACCGAAGAAATTAAGATCCGTACACAAAGTTGGTAGTGGATTTTTTCAAAAAGAAATATTTTCAATTGATCCGAGACATTTTTCAAATGGTAAATTATTTACATTTCAATTTTTACTTTAAACTTTACCTAAAAGCATTACAAAACTTCTGTGGTTATTATTATCCATAAATAAACAAAATAAAATGTCTTCCCGAGGAATGAAGTCAAAATACACACTTTATTTATTTGTAAAAAAGTTTTTCAATTGATAACATAGTATAAGTGACGGGGCTTCGGATTGGCTGTTTATTGACGCACAGCTATAGTAACAAGGAAAGTTAAACCAAGTGCTCATCGCTATGCTCAGTAACTTGCCTGTACGTATTACTTTTATAATTTGTCCTTTACATGATCATTTTACTGTCATTTGTGGATATGTATTGGTTTTACATTAATAATAAGACGTTTATTTCAGCTTTGTGTGTGCACGCATGAACAATTTTTGTAAGTATAGTAATCTTCTTTAAGTACGTTTCTCATTTAAGTTTTCAGTTTTGCTGATGATGAGAGTCTGTGCACTTTACCTTTAAAATCGGTTTCTTGAAGTCTGTGTGGGTTTGACAAAAAGGAAATGTCGCACCCACTTGGGCCACAAGAGACACCTGAGATGTGGCAATCACCGGATCGGCATTTCACTTAGCTATAAATAATATACATTATTTTTTTAATTATTTTGTACAAATGAAGGTGGTGCCAGTTAAAAGCCTGGCATACCCTTCTTTTACCACTTCAATTCGCAGTATAAATGTTCAGTTCTTTTTTAGGGGGGGTCTCAGAAGGGTACGAACACAGAGTAACGGTGTCAAAAAACTATATGTACATATACACAATTGCATTTATCGATATAATAAAAATAATTTACACTAAAAATTTAAACATATGTATAAGTTATAGGCCTATGTTGAACTATATTTATCTCCATATATAAAGGTGCATATAAAACTATCCTTAAAGTGTACATATAAATGTACATATTTTATATATTTTTCTTTTTTATATATTACATTTTTTTTATATACTGCCACTCTTGTGCCGTCACGTTAAGTTTATTAGCACCATCTACTTCTGTGCAGTGGTGTACTCCTTGCTTGGATCAGATCCCCTCGTCTTTCCTTGCCTCCCTGCCTTCCCCTTTCCTCTTCGTGCATCATTATTTTTTGAATTGTCATTTTTTTTTTAATCCTTGCGCGGCCTCGCTCTGTCTACTTTATACGTTTCAGACATCTGCTACGTTACGCCGCTACCTTATGCCTGCAGGATGTATGTTTTTTCCTGATGGCTTAGTTGTACCTAACTTCAGTCCGCTGAGGCCAAACACAGCTACCATGTTTTAGAGCTGACGTTTTACTTGTCACGCTACAGAGCGATAGGGCACTTAGAAAATAGTGAGTCACGGGAAACTTTAAGTTTGTGGTATAGTTTTTAAATGTTTGGTAATTTGTGTGACAAGTGGTGGTGTACATTGGGTGTGCAGTAGTGCTAGCCTATTTCAAAATCTGGATTTGGCTGCCCTTTCAAATTATTTCTCGGCTTAACTAATGTGTGTCCTTTTTTAACGTGTAAAGTTGGTCCTTGTTCACCACCAAAGTTTAATGTTTGCTTTTTCACAGTTTACATGACTTCAACGCTAGGGCGTTCGTTCTTCAATTGTTTGTTGTGTAAAGTTTTTGTTTTTTGGAGCTGTGAGATGACACACACAATTATATATGTTATGTATTTTATATATATTGGATATTTTACATGATATATGCATACATATGCATATATGCATTATATATAATGTGTTATATACATCATATATGATACTTGTTTTATATATAATATACGTGTTACATTTAGCAGTCTTAAAATGTAAACATTGAGTTTGTTAACATGTGGCAATCACATGGCAGTCACATGTAAATGTTTGTTTACATGTGGTGGAAGGATATATAATGGGCAAGAAAGTAGAATTTTAGCAGGGCTTTCAAAAGTGCTCACTTTATCGTGAGCGTAATACGTATTCCTTCTGTAAACCAATTTTTCTGCAAGCCTGGCGTGTCCGTAGTACCGAATTAAGAGAAACCTTTCCTGCGTAACGAGCATGTGTGTGCGTGTGTGTGTGTGTATGTTCGTGTTTGTTTGCTTTAGGAAATTATGTCGCCTCTGGAAACTGTTGTTTGTTAGGCCATCGTCGTCGCCCATGAAGAATGTTGGTTTGCGTTGATTAAAACGCAATACCAAGGACACTGTGATTATTGTTAGTTTTATCCCACACGCGAACAGCAGCGCCGTGGCCGTGGATTTCAATAAGTAATGTCCAGTAGGCGAAATTTTGACTTTTAATATATATGGGTGTAGTATTTTCTTCGTGTATCACGTGTAGTTTCCAAAGCGTAGATTTTGTTTCGTTTACAGGATTCCAAGTAGAAAGTTCATAAAAGTTATTGAGATAATATTGTTGGATAAAATTTTTTAATGAATTGGCTGAATACATGTTTGATACTTTAAATTGCACGGCAATATTTTACTGCACATTTTGTGTTATATTTTATAGCTGATGCATGTAATGCGTGTCAAGGAAAACGAAATTTTAGATAGTTTTTTTTTTTTTAATTGTTTCAAAACAGAGAATTATCAAGTTTGCATGATAAGACCGTTTAGTGTGTGTTAAATATTAAGTTGTAGGCGTGCAAAAAGCTAATCCCAAGGCAAAAATTCTTCTGAGAACGTAGTCTTGTAATATATTCAGTTTTCCGGCATTCCCATCGTAATGGCAAAGACAATGAGTACTTCCACCACGGGTTGTGTACAATGGAGTAATCAGTTGAGAATTTTCCCAGTGTTGCAAAAAAAGAAACAATCAATTATTCAGTAGTGAACTCGATTAATTCACGGTTCTGTCCAGTACAGTAGAGAACCGTATCTGGAAGCACATTTGCTTACGTAATTTATAAGCAATTCATGAAGGACATTTCTAATAAGGCATTTTGAAACTTATCTTCCCGCAGTAGCGTCCGGGATAGCGGTGCCGGAGTATTGTCTGTGTGTGGGTGCTGCTGTAGTGCTCATCATCGCCGTCATATGGTACCTCTGGAGGAGCCGCTACCACCAGCTGGGGAACAAGACACCAGGTCCTCCTGGTCTCTTCTGGGAAACATTCTTAGTGGCCTGTTACACAGCAAACGACATTCTGGGATACTTCAGAGAAGTATATGAAAGCTGTGGTCCTGTGTGCAAGGGATGGATTAGACAGCATCTTTTTTTAATGTTGGTAGATCCTAACGATATCGCTGCCGTATTCAGTAACAGCAGAACATTGTCCAGGCCTCTATTTTACAGGCCTATTACCTTTACTTTTGGGGAGACATTACTTTCTGTTGAAAGAGAAATATGGAAGAAGTTCCGAAAAATCGTAAACCCGACACTCACTCGCCGCATCATCGACAGCTATGTCACCACATTTTACGAGAAGAGCTGTGTGATGGCTGACAGACTGAAACAGCGTTGTGACAGAGGTCCATTTAACATGCTCGACTTCGCGATGATGTGCACACTGGATATGGTAACCGAGACCAGTCTAGGTGTGACAATGAACATCCAGGGGGTCAACAAACATCATTTCACTATTGAAAACATTACGAAAATAGCCCCGATTGGTTCAGTAGTTGTATTGAGACCTTGGTTTTGGTTCAAACTTACTTATAAGTTCTCATCACTGTATAGGGATGTCCTTGATTTGGTTAATCCTGTTCGCTATTTTGTGGACAACATTGTCGTAAATAAGACCGAATCATATTTGAACTCTAGACAAATATTTAAAATCCATAAAGTAAATGCTTTCTGTGCAAATATATCGAACCAACGTCTGGGATTCCTGGACCACGTGATATCAACCATGGTTAACAACCCAGGACTCTTCACTGAAAAGGAACTGAGGAACCACGCCCTGTTAGTTATGGCGGCTGCTACACACTCTTCAGCCTACACAGTAAATGATGAAAGAACACAGAGGAATACCTTTGGCGAAGACATGCGCCGGCCAGTTATTGTAGCAGATCTAAAGCGGATAGTGTACTTGGAGCAAGTGATCAACGAGACGATGAAGCTGTACCCTGTTATTCCCTTCGTTGGGAGAAGAGTCGAGGATATTCGTGTAACTGGTTACACATTACTTGCAGGAACATCTCGTTTTATTCCAATATATCTTGTTCATAGAAATCCAACTTGTTTCCCAAATCCAGATAAATTTGACCCGAAAGATTTAATAGAGATAATAATGTCAGTCGTCCTGTATGCTCGTTTATTCCATTCTCTTATGGCCCTAGGGCGTGTATAGGAAAGTATTACGCTTACATGGCGATGAAGACAATTCTATCTGTGTTATTGCGAAGATATGAAGTTCTAGAGTACGGTTCTACAAATGAAACGGAGTGTGTGGTAAAATTCCAGGTTTTCTTACTATGGTAAATGGTTATAACATCAAAATTGCACTGAGGAAGAAAGGAAATAATCCTTTTGGTTAATTTTATTTTTCATAATTTCTTTCCATCCTGGTTTATTCAACATGTCAAAATTATTTTCTTAGATATTTTGGAAGAATATGATGCAAAAGTATTATTACAAATTGCATTTGTCCAAAATGTCAGCGAGTTATAATGATAATAATATTTTGTTTACTTAACATAAGCATACTTAGATGAATATGTAAAAATTAATAGCCTATTGAATTTTTTATTAATATTCTCGCCCCCCACATTATTTCAATACATTTAAAAAGTGTAACCTATGCTTTTCATTCATAGAACGTACATTGCAGTAGCTATCCTGTATTTACTCCATTCGTTAAACTTGACATTTCCTATTCTTTGTCCAATGTTTGTCCCGTATATTATTAGAAATTATAAAAACGATTATCAGTGAATGTACCATCCTTGCGCAATTAAAAGATTTATAGAATATTATAAAATTTCACCTAACTTTATCGAACACGTATGAATGAAAATTGACAAATTACGTTACTATTGGCTTAAATGCATATAATTTCATTATACTTCAATTAAAATTATTGAACATCAATTTCCAAATAATACTTTTTATTATTACCTGTTACCAAGTAGATAGTTAAGTAATTTTAAATCTATTAGAATAATACAGAATTTGTACGTTAAATCTTATTTTTAAGTATATATTTTAATCTTTTCGACAATTTGTATATAAATATAAATAATACTAGGCGTGTATTTTGTTTAGCTGTTCAAATAATTACATTGTTCCTTATATCAATTCTCCAGCAAGTAAACATTTCATATACTCATCAAATGATTCTTTAATATTGATGTTTTACTTTTTTAATTTCTCAGTCTCTTCATCATAAAATTCGAATTACACGTCTTAAATGTTAAATTAACATATTCAGTCATTATTATACCATTATTTTACCATTATTAAAATTTGGCGAATATGATTTTTTTTTTTTTATGTGAGGTATATTAAAAATTTTACCTTTCGAATAATCCCAATTATCGTATTCGTTAGTGGTGAATTTATTGTATTCGTAGATTATTTTTTGTTCTTAAATCATATATTAGGTTATAAGTATTCATGCCTCATTATCCTTTTTTATATTTGCATTTAGGTTTCATATTACTATACGGTAGTAAAAGTCATATACTGCTTATTGAAATATTTCTAATAGATTTGTTCTAACAGTTTAGTTTATTCAATGACTTTCTTCTTATTTATATGTATAGCAGAATGATTTTCACAGAATATTATTGTATGTTTACAGTTTGGTTTAAAAATTTCATTCGTTTTATTACTGTTAGCGAGAACTCAGCTTTTTTCCTATTAGTTTCCATCGTTTTACCATAAACTCCATTATCCGTTCACCATTCGTAATTTTTTCGAAGCCAATAATAGCCTTTAATTGGCAGTAATGTTTAGTTCAGTATATTACTTGAACCAATTATTTAGTTCGAATAGAATTACTATGTGTAAATTACCTGATTTCTAACATAACTCCGATTTTTGTAGTATATTATATATATATGTAAATCTTTATTTTTAACAGTCTTGCTTTCTTATTTATACTTTACTGAACAGGTTGAAAATATTTATGCTATTAGTGTTATTACATAAGATATTCGAAATCAGCGGCTATTGTATAACATTCATCAGCATCGTCAAATAAACATCCTACAAAATTATTTCTTGTTTATACATTAATATTAGGTTTCTGCAAACAAAAATTACCATATGGTAAGTATTATTTAATGGCCTGTTTGTATAAAATTTGTAGGATCTAAATACATATATATTGAATAATTACATGTTCTCGATTTTTTTTTGTATCCGTGTAAATAATAATTTTTCTTTTGCATATTGTTAGCAAAATAGCAAAAAAAAAAAAACTTTTTTTCAAATTTTGTCTTTTATAATAAATAAATTAGATTAATTTATATTTCTCTCTATTTTTTGGTTTCAACATTGCATCTCGGCATTCAGGTACTGCCACTGTTAAAATTTTCCGTATATTTACAGACATTTTTACGAAAATGCACAGTAAATATACGGAAACGCAATCCGTAATAATGAAAAACTGATTAAGTCCGTAAATGCAAAATACGGAAAATCTCCATATTTCCTATAACTTCGGGTTTCGAGCACGAACAATGCCGAGTCTACACGAAACTTTCTTCGCCACTGTAACCGGAAAATTATCGTTTCTGCGGCAGTTAAGGTTATCCATGTCACTAAGACCTGTTCTTTCAAACATTAAAAAGTAGTAACAGGCGTAAGTAGCACTTAGCAACACTTAACATGCACTAACTTTAACAGAAATTAAAAAAGTTGCTTACGTGACTAATATTTAAATGCATAAGTTATACCACATTCACCGCGTGAGCATTGTTGTTAAGTGGTTAGGGTTGTGAAATTGCTACTTTCTAACTCGGGTTCAAATCTTGCTTACGTATAAAAAATTGTAACTTCTTAAATACCTTTTTTTATACTCAGTAAAACACTCACATAATGAAAATTAAAATAAAATAGATACTAAAAATTATTTAAACTAGAAGTACAGAAAACTAACTAGGGAATTAACGGAGAGGTTCCGTGAATTTTACGGTAAGTCAGTTTTTGAAAATCGATGCGTCCGTAATTTTACGGAGAGTTTACGGACACCTCTGCATAATTTTTTACCATCACTTTTCCGTAAAATCAAGGAAATTATTTTTAACAGTGTAAAATAACAACTGGCCTCTAATTTATTAATTTAATGCATATATATATTATAATATTTCAGAATTATAACTATTTTAAAATGTTTATTGATTTTAATATTTTTAATGTTCAACTTTTTCCACAGGTCTATAATCCTTATCTACTCTATGTTCATTATTTAACTGTGAGTAAAACGTATGTTTAGAAGGTATCTGTGTTCCTTTACATTTTCTGAACCCATCTAATTATGTAAATAAGCGCACTTCTAAATTATTAAATCAAGTCGTTTATCTGTATAATTTTTTTTAATTTTTTTAATTAACATGATTTTGTAAATAATAGTCTGTAGAAGTACTCGTCATTTAAATGGTCTTTAAATCGTAATTATAACCAGACTTTAACATGTTTACTTTATTATTGCTATTTTCCTTCGATAGCAGATATTAATTCAACACCATCTCTATACTGATAGACCACATCAATAAACAAATGCGTACCTTATTCTGATAAATCGGGTACAGTTATATTTTATAAATTATTTCCAATATTTATGTGATGCATCTCTGTATTTACTATTTAAATAGTTATGATGGTGTACATCTTATTAACATATTTGATATACTGCTGCTGCAGCGATACAATGCCAAGCTCGTGAAGATATGTGTGCGTTGCTTTAAACGAAAACGGTCGATCGTAGGCAGTTGTAACAAGAGGGCCATTTTTTTTTTATTAGGTCATACTTCTCAATAAAAAAAATTAATAAAATAAAATGTTCATAATACCTGACGGTAAGAAAGTTCTATGAAATACGATGCTAAATCTACTCTACGTGATTTGTATGTGTGTTGAGTAAACTAGTTACTCGTGGCTTGCTTTATTTGATATTTAAATTTATACGTTTGAGTGTTTTCAATGTTTGTTTCAGATTTTGGCAATCTGCAGCAGAACTATCAAATGACGTACGTACGAAATAACAACTTATATAGTCAAGCACTCAACGTTGAGGATGCAGAGGGCGTCACGTGTATTTCAAAGCACATCGCTATAATTTATTAGTAATTTTGTTATAGAAGCACGGGTAAAATATCATCTCAATTTATTCCGGTCGGTATTGAACCACTGGCTGGCCAACAAACTCCGGTATTTTACAACTGTATTTTGGGTCATCGCGAACACAGCTAAAAAGACTCCAATGCATTCTGAGAATGACTGAATTTCTTTAACTGCGTACTTATCACAAGGACAGGAAAAAACAGGATAGTACACTAGGTTACAAACTTCGTGAGACGCTTTGTTAACATAAATCTACCTATTACATAACGTGGTTATTAAGGGAAGACGCCCTTAAAAACTGACAATTAAAAGTAGGTGGCGGAAATTTTCTGAAATTACGCGAGATAAAACAAATTCGTGTATGTCAGCCTGATTTTATGTCTGCCATCTGCGAAATTTCACAGGAGAGTATACCATGTTATCAACCATCAAAAAGTCCACCTGTGGATATTTATCGATTGTTATGACGTTTTAGTCGTGTGGGAATGAGAGGTATACAAAACAGGCTAACGCTATTCAGGAGTTTTTTTTTTTGTTTCATTTTATGTAGTATCTAATATTATGCAAATTCATAATTTTTGAACGATGTTTGTCTCCCTTAGTAACGACGTTACTTTCGAGATGAATCATCTCACAAAGTTTGTACTTGGAGTTCGGGATAACGTTGTACGTATATCCACCAGGTCGTTGTCTAGGGGCGCCTGCTATAGCGTACCACGCAATTCGCCCGACAGTACAGGTTTGCGGGTTGCATATGTCTCTCGCCACCCAGTCGCTCTTGGAACATTCTATCGTCAAAAGACTGCGCACAACAGATGAACACTGAATTCTCTCTCTAATAAGATGCATATTTTCGCAATGACAGTTCTTCAGTCTAAAAAAAAAATGCGGTGACGTCGGCCAGCTGCTTAAGAAAACTGGTCATGACCTACTTTTTTGAATTGTTAAGGATTTAATTAGATGCACAGTAAAATTTGTTTTTAAGTCATCTGTCTTTCCTTAAAAAATGTCAAGCTATACTTAAGAGTAACTTATCAAAGCAGTCTATTGACCAGGATTATTTATTATATTTGCCTTTTGAGCGAAGAAAGTTTTAAGTCAAATATATATTACGCTTTTGGTTCACTTCGTGTTCATATAACGTGTAAAAGAAACGCACAGTATTGCAATACCATTTGTCACCTTAGAAACTAGAACGTCTACCATCTTACTAACACGGCATGATCTATTACTTATGATAAGTATGCAGCGTTGATTTGTTCTTTGTGCCATTTGACAATACGATTTCCATTAAATGAACAAATTTTAAAATTGGACAGTAACAATTGGTTCTTCTTCTTAATTTTCCCAACGCGTAGCATTGCGAAACCGCACCTACTTTTTTGATGTAAATGTGAGAGTTCTTAGAACATTCCTCACTGGTATATATTATTAACAAGCGTCCATAAAAGCTAATTTACTGCCAACTTTAAAAAAACCAATTAGTATATTATTATCACGTGGAAAATTTCTTGTGCAAGTTCTATTCAAACATGTTATATTTTCAAGTGCAATTTCCCATTAATTTAACGCGCCGTTCACTTGTTAAAAGAATTTGTAAATATAAATTTATTTCTCAAATTATTTATTTTTAAATGTCGCATAAATGAAGATATCAATTTTTAAAAAATAATTAATTTACTTGTTGAACTTATTGAATCGTGGACGCCAAAGTTAGTGTGAGCGTGAGTTATGGACTCTGAAGAAGGAACAATAGAAGGGAACCACCATGTAGTATTATTTTATTAAGGCACTAGCAAACTCGCCAGTAAATTTCATTCCCAACAGATATGATTTACTCCAGCTGCGTTAACTACTCAAAAATAATTATTGTTAGGTTTTGCCCAAATATTTCAGACATTCGTGTCTTCTCCTAGGCAGCAGTCCGTAATTTTTTATATAGCTCTCCAGAAAACAAAATCGGACTTTACTGAAATCTGGACAGTATTTTCAAAGTAACGTTCCTAACTATCCAAGTATGGTTTCGAAGACTGTAAAATTCCATAATGTCCAGTGATTTTTAAGGAACTCCCCGTTTTCTAAGTTTCAGTACTGGGTAGTATTCCGGAAGTAGCTTGACTGTTAACTTCAGCTGTGCTATGCAGACGTCATACAAGACAGTGCCGATGGTCCTGCGACGGAAGCTGGGCAGGTGCATGATCGCAAGACCTGGGTCGAGAGAGAGAGGAGGAGCAAGGATGGAATCTCGCGGAAAATGAGGTGGTTCAGCGAAGGTCGCGCACTGCCGGAGCGAGGGAGCCATTAGCGCGAGACATTATACCATCGCGAGTGTCTCGCGGAGCAAACAAATTATCAGACTTTTCCGCCGCCGCGGAATGGGCGGCGCGAGTAAGGTATATACGTGTATATACTTAACCTAGAGCGGCGTCGGGAGGGCACAGGGGGTCCCGACTTCCACGCATAATTCAGCCATCATTCACCAGTTTATGTAGCTTACAGCAACTCACCGCTTCTCTTCAGGACTTCCGACTGCCTCTTCGTGCCTTTTTTATTTATTATTCGCTCCTCCGCCTCCCCCACACCCTCCACGAGCAATCCGCCCCCTCCTCCTCCAAACTTCTTCGTCTCTTTCTACCCGCGCCGCGGAGAAAAACTCGTCGCCGTAAAAATAAAACTACGAGGAACACAGTGAAGGGATTGTGGAAGGAGAGGGCAGTTAAAGCAAAACTTTTGGCCGCTCCCTCTTTCCTATCATGGAACGTGTCGCGTCATCGTCAGAAAATAATGTTTATCTGTCTCCATGTCTGGGGTCTCTGACGTAACGCATCCTCGCGGTGGGGGAGGAGGGGAATGGATAACAGCAGAAGAGGGAGGGGGAAGAAACATTTCTGCTACAAGTAAACCAGCGGAATGTCGAAACTGGGGTAAGTCGGTAGTCGTTGAGCGGGGTTTGGCAATAGGGAAGCGCCCTCTTCCACTGGCCACGATATCGTCTGTTTCCCCCCCCCGTCTTCCCCTCCCTCCTCTACCGTGGCTTGGACCTGTCTCTAGCAGGTGCATTTTGCAACCCCCCCACTGCTCTCCTCCAACCCCTGTTTCTCAGCAGTAACTTCCCACGCGCATCCATACGACGACTCTGCAATCGCTTCCGACGACCCAGGAGTTCGACCCGAGGAAGCACGGGCGAGTTCGCGTGCCGATAAACTCGTAGTATATTCTGACAGACCTAATGTTGGTAATTTTTTGATATCCTGTTCAAGTAATTCTTGTTGGCCTTCCGTCGCCGCCTGGTCTGGCGGTCATTCTAATACCAAGTCATTAATTTATACTGCGAGTCAATAAAACGAAATGAGATGAAAATGTGAACAATTTTATCTCCGTGATCTATTGTACTTAAATCCTAGTTTTCTCATATCGTACATACGTTTAGAGTAGGCGTATGCAAAATATTACAAATTATTGCGATTTTCATATGCATATTTCACAGTATCATACAGTATAGGTTATAGATAGCCGGCAGTAATGCCCAACAACATAACTCTTTAAGTCCAATATTAAGTTCGTGAAAAAATGTCTCCTGCGCGGAAACAGAAATATTAAGTTTTTCTAAATCCTTACTTCATTTTTTTGTTCAGTGATAGGATTTAGTGACTTAAGCAGGAAATTTTAATATTTTACGAGTCGAGTTTTCTCATTATAAATTGCCGGTTACATTTACAATTTAAAATTTTATTGCAGTTCCGTGAAGAGCGTTTTCAGTGTAAGTTGCGCCTTTTTACATAACTGAAATGAGTAACTTGTTACGATTTCTGTCCAGTTAATTATATACATATATACATATATATATATATCAGAGACAAATAGTTAATACGTTTAGTTCTAAAATCTTATCTTTCACATTAGGCTGTTCATTGTGAGACTCTTTATTCGCGCAAAGCTCGTTTTGTGGCTGCATTCTGTTGCCACTATGGAAAGAAAACGTTCGTTAAATTTATCGAATTAAATCACAAAACAACAAGAAATTCCGTGAAAGAGTTCTATTTGTCTTCTATCGTTCTATCGAGCCAGTTTCATTCTTGCAAAAGCACATGAATGCGAATATCGAAATAGTTTTTACTCAAAGCGAACTCAAAGAGATATTAATTTTCGTGGCTAATATTTACAATATGCACCTCCAAGCTATTTTCTGAAGGATTGCCAAGCACTGCTGTGTTAAAATCCATCTTTAAGTGAGATATTAACGTGACTGGCCCTTTGCTAGGCAATATAGGTGTTTCCTGGCATTTCAGGCATCTTGCGAGTTCAAGTGCTGGAATACCGATGGAGTGAAGAATGTGAAAGAGAAAATAATTTGGACCAAACTGATGAACTTGTCTCCATGGGAGAGATTTCCCACGTTCCGAGAATTGATCTTCGAACAGAGTACCGCTTATGCCGAAGCCCCTTTGACTGTCAAAACAGGGACAGGCATCTGATGGGTTGTAAGTACCATTTAAATGTTGTTAACGTAAATAGTAATACCAACAGAACTGTGAGTTGTATTCTTGTATGTGATTGTATTTCCTATTGCGAAGGCTGTTCACGATAAAGTGAGCATTTTTTTAATGAACATTATAAAAATGTCACTGCCCCTACCTGCATATATTTTAACGGGCACACTGATTGACATGTACTCAGTAAAATTGGTAACAATGGAGGAGAAAGTAGTTCCATATCTTAACGTCGAAATAAAGTTTTGTAGCCATATCCGATAATTTAAACTATTTCGTTTGCTTCCGGTTTTCTTATGCATCGAAGCGTAAAAATGAGCAGATTTGTAAAATATTTACTTTTCTAATAATTTCACAGTTTCACTTGACCGACGCGTGAATAAAGTGATAAGGCCGATGACAATGTTAATCTTACATAAGGCGGAAGAATACACAACGTGCATAAAAGTATATCTTAAGCAGGGCTTTCAAAAGGGCTCATTTTACCGTGAATAGCCTATACATACGTTTGCTACAGCAGTGCACTGCGTCCCCACTACAAAACATATAATACCTCCAACAAACCAACATCGACAATATTTTGATTATTTCCACAACAACTAAGATTGTTACTAACCTAGCAGTATAATATGTTGCTTCTACCCTCAAATACATTTTAAGAACTGTTTATTACTAGTAACAAACCATTCTGTTAGGTTATTTCAATCCGAATATTGTTGTCGGGACAATCCGAATATTGTTGAAGTTGTCCTGTTGGAGATACTGTTTCTTTTATAGTAGGGATGCAGTGTTCTGGTATAGCAACCATATGTACGGTAGTAAATACAATTCACAGACAGGAATAGAACAAATATTTATGTTATATATATATATATATATATATATATATGTCCCTATTTTAGCAGTCTCTAGATGGTTCCTACAACTGTATTATTTCTCAGTGTGCTTTGGACATTCAGTTGATTTTGATTCGATTCGAAGGAAATAATTTCTTTTAATGCACGCTGTGACTTGCTGCATCAGACAGCATTCTTATCTGCATACGAGATTTCAGTTGTCCCACACAGTAACAGAATTCATTGGAGTGATATTCACGTACAGATCTGTAGCTTGGAGGTAAGGTATTTCTGAAACTTCTTGACTAAATCCGTGCCGCATAACAAACTCCAGTAACCAAGTCGAGCAGTGAAATCACTTCTCATGCAGACGAGAATCGTTTAAGGTGTAGAAAAGTCGATTTACCAATGCATTCGAAATCGAAAATATATTACACTCGGTATTTACTGATATTAATCAGGTTCCAATCTATATATATATATATATATATATATATATATATATATATATACATATATACATATACATATACATATATACATTTCTTAGACGTCTTTGAAGCGTGTAGTAGAGACGGATTTTACACTGAAACATTTCATATAAATTATAAACTTGCGTGGTAACGAAGATCGAACGCAAATCATTAATATTGGAAAGCCTTATTCCTTTCAGTCGTCGATGAACAGTTTTGGGGTACTGAAGAATTGCAAAGGTTACTTAAAAATCGTAATAAAATTTATTTAATTAAATTGTTGTCATTTGCAAGATCGTATATTTTTTTTTTTTTAAAGAATGTTATCTCGTCCCGTGGGGATAACAATTATGCTTAACCGCAGACGTGCAATGCCTGGAGCGCGAAGCTGATTGGACCGCGCGCCGAACGATGCAGCCATGCAGTTACATCATAATCCCGGCCGGGATGCGAACTGCTCTGTCCCGCACACGTGGCGAAATACTGCACCACCGCTGCCCTCCGGCCATCGGCGCCATTAAAAAAAAAAAAGAGGGATAATCGATTAAGTTAATTGTATTCGATACCAATACTGCAAATAAAGCTACGTCATTATAAAGGGGAAGGTGGAGGAGGGGCTGGAGGGGGAACAATAAAGCGGCCAGACCGGGTGCGGGTGAAGGGGTGCATGCACGAGGGGGGCAATGGGCGCGCATTACTGTCGAAGCACCGATGGGACCGAAATCCAGGCGGCTCGCCACCGCACTGATTGTCATTCCCGCGCGAAATAATTTCAGTTATTAACCTGTCCGGGGGCCGAACCAGAGGGGTAGGTGCAGGGTGGGGGGGGGGGGCGTAATCACCGGACGAACCCTCTCCCTTGCTTCATAACTTTGGCTTTACGAGCACGTGCACGCATGCGTCGCGCGCTGGGGGCCACGGCGCACCGGGATAATTCTAAACAGCAATCAGGGTTTTATCAAAACGACAAATACAATAAACTACATCCAGTTTCGCCTCCCCGCGTTTCCCTTCTTCGCACCCCGCGCCACGGCGCTCTAACATCACAGGGTTAAAACCACGAGCGGGAAATATGAAGCCGGCCTCCCCTCCCCCCCCCCCCCCCTGAAAGCGATCCAATGCCATGATCCGCGGCCCACTCGATCCCGCCTAATGTATCTTTCTAAACCTGCTGAAAATTCCGCGCGTACACGTATTGTATGCGGAAATAATTTCGGTCTGCAGAAGGTTGGGGGGGGGGGGGGCTGGTTCTGATATGCACCGGCTGTAACTTTTTTTTTTTTTTGGTTCGGTTTGACAAACCAGTTCCGCGAGGAAAGAATTTGACGATGCAAATAGGGAGTGTCTGCTTTTCTCCCCCCCCCCCCCCCCCACAACCTTTACACTCTGGGATCTGCTAGCAGGGATATGCAGACTCGTAGAATGAAATACGTCCGGGCGTCTGCTATCATAGTGATTGGGTAAGGGGTTAGGGACAGGGTGCAATCAGATCCAGCGGTTTTTAAGCGCAGCGTTGTGACCCTCCCGCCAGGACATCGCGGCCATGATCCTGGTCAGTGAAAGTGCCACTGGGGATTGCTCCCACCTTTCAGAACAAAACGGGGGCAAAACTCAATTCGGATCACCAATCGCACACCGTGGTGGCACGACAACTGGCGCTTGCTCCGAGATCAGAATTGTAAATTGAAGTTACTCAGCGATTATTTACGTTTACGCCTGTGAGTTGCGTTTTCTGATATCCGTGACCAGTTTGGTGTTGGAAAAACAACATTTTATTGGAGCAGATATTCTAGTACATATAAACAATTTCGTAACTGGAATCTGTATGAAATTATTTTTCGGTGAGAATTTATACCTTTGAAGCTATGCAAATCTTTACTTTCGTAAATTATGTTATAAATACAGCCACATTTCATCATTAGTTGTTGCCTTCATTTTTTTTACGTATACGTATGTAATGCGTTACCGACAAAAATTTGTTTTTGCAGGATAACCTTAGTAATATTGTTTTAATGCAGGCTGTCCCAAATTAACGTCTGTACTCTTTATAGGTGATTAATATAGAAACACTCAAATACGGTCTCGTGGTATAGCTTATATTTGACGCTACAAGGAGAAAGATGATTGTGTACGAATGATAATAAGAATTATAAATGTATTTGGTAATGCGTCCATGTTTTCGCGTAAGATGATGAAGACTTGGTGATCAGATTTGGTTGTATCGTAAATTAGTTGGTACTACTGGCTATATGCATATTCTTGGTCATGAAGAATTGTATTTTCATCCGTAATAAATGGCATTAATAGTAAATAATGGTGGTTAGTTTTTTTTTCCTGTTTTAATTTTCTTATTTTTCGTATCAATTTTTTTTTTATTATGCTATTACATTCAATTTGTTTTAAATGACGTCCACTTATTCTTTAATACTATTTCGTATTTTTATGAAAGGAGAATATTTAATTACACATGTTATTAAAAAAATTACATCCATACAAATAATCCAAAAATGAACCTGCCTGCACCAAGGATGACGAAAGTGTTACACATATAGCAATTAAATTCTGGACGTCCAATGACACATGAAATATTGTGATTCATTGACATAAACAGTAGTCGATTTGACGTAATGCAAGTTATTTATTTAATGGTTATTTATTTAATGATGTTTTGTATACAGTTCGAACTGTTATTATGTGGTTGTTCATTGTCCACATTCAGTATCTTAATAAATGAATTTTATATATATATATATATATATATATATATATATATATATATATATATATATATATAATTCAAGTATTCAGGTCGTAATAATACATTTTTTACATAATCAGCATGTTTAGCATAATTGTGTTCTGCATTTAGTATACGTTGTATTATCATTTGAATTATTTAATTCGGTCTAGTAGTTTAGTAGTTATTAATTCTTTAAGTTGTCGGGTGGTACATAACCTCAAAGTGGGCGCCATGCTGCGTCGCCCGTACTTCTATTACATACGGATGACGCGGAGCTCCAGCAGCTAAGATGCCAGGTTGAAGCTTGCCGAGTCTATTTTTAGAACAGTGGCTCGACCAGGCCGTGCGGGGGCCCAATTCAGTCACGAGACATTTCCTAAATAAATATTTCGATAACATTAATAATCGTGGCACGTGAAATGTGATTTTTCGAATAACTCTATCGCGACATCGCATCACAAAAGCCGTGAACTGCTAGATCGAGCAAACTTTACTGGTGTTGTTTTCATATTTTCACGACCTATTCAGAAAGGCAACTTGTACGAAATATAAAAATTACAATTACACACATAAAGAGCTCTGAAATGTAACGACATAGGGGAATTATTTCCTCGCTTTTGGAATTTTGCACTTCTCACAACAACTTGACAAAAAAAAATCTGATATTTAGTTTTACTGACTTACAGGATGCAGAGTACTTCATAATAAAGAGTTGTGTAATGTTTTAACGTCGTTTCTATTTCACACGTGTATTATCATCACCAGGGCTACAAACGAAATTTTTTTCCGAGGTGGTTGGAAACTATAGTTTTAGTGAACGCGAATCTTTTGCAGATTGGCATTTTTCAGCGAAGTGGCTGCTGGCGTATGTACATGTCGGAAACGAACTCTGCTGACAATTTTGGCAGGTGGTTCCTCATCAAAAGATGTGTCGAAAATATATACACGCCTTAAAGACTAATTCAATTGCGGAAGTGTGTAATCACCCTTGAAAGTGTAGCTGAAGTAGGCGTTTACTGACAGAGCCAAAATGAGAAACTAATCTCAGAGCTTCGGGATAATGCATTGCTCTACGACGATGTGCAATTCATAAAAACAATTGGGCGTGGGTGTCAACCGCCATCCATAAAAACAGATGAGCTGGAACCCCATATGTGCATTTACAAATGTAACTATGTGGCAATTTTTGGGTAATTCCCCGTGAATCAATAGTCAACCATACGTGTTAAAAAAAGGTTCGTCTTGAGTTCTTAACCTGCATGCCATCGTTTCAAGAAACCGATGCATAATGACTCGCTACTTTGGTAGCGTTAAATCATACTGTTTTAATTTATCTAAAACGGTGGCGTTTAACATATAAACATAAAATTGGATTTTCATTTACCAGGAACGGTAGATTATTAAGGCACAAAATAAAACATCTGACAGTATGGAAGGGAGTTGATATCCGTGCCCAATTTTTTTTGACGTACGCATGGTCGTTCAATAATGCATTATCCAGAAGCTATGAGATTAATCTCTCATTCCGGCTCTGTAACTAACAATAAACGTCTGCTTTACAATGTTGATTACACCCTTGCGGAATAGACTTAGGTTAAAGGGCGTATATACATTTCCAGTCTATGTTCGGATGAGGAATCGCCTACCGAAGTTTGTCGGTAGAATGCATTTCTCCCCTGTATGTACTAGCTTATAGGTTATAAACAAACTTCAGTGTAATATATATCCGATCTCGGCATGGTATGAAATTTAGCGCACCAAGGACCACACGAAATTTTGTGCTACGCCGAAAACTATAATTTGGCAGCCAGTATGTGCACTTAACACTTTACATTAGGCATCAAGCATTGTTGTAGTAATTTTTACGTGGAAACATTTTGTCTCGGTAATGACGCATTATTACTCTTCGACAAAGTAAACCATTTTCCCTGGCAGGGAAATAATGTTTCCTACATTGGCCAGGGAAAACATTTTATGAGAGGCGGAATTCCCGGGCTTCTTTACATTCTCCTCCACCCCCCTGCCCACTTGCCAACCCAAATAAAATTATTTTGGCTCACTTAGCCTCACAAAATAATCAGATAATCACCAACGAATTTTTGTACGTTTCAAGTTAGAAAATAGACATTTCTGTGGACATATTATACATTTTGAGATTTATAAGTGCGGTTATTCATACATTGTTATTCTTTAGAAGTCTTGGCCAAATAATTACTATAAGTTGTGGCAAAAAATTGAAGATAGAATTATGCGAGTAAACAATATACGTAACAAGTTCCTTTTTGTTTTACACAAGAGATAAATTACAAAATATAACTCAATATTTTTCAGAATGGGATTTTAATCTAAATAGATTTTGAGAAACTTTAAAACTAACTTAAGTTCGTTAATTTGTCTTAGAAGTATTATCTTCCAGTTATTCAAGTGAACTCGTTAAAAGTGAATGACCTCTTAAAATAAGAATATAAAGATACAATTGTGGAGTGTATTGTTCTGGGCAGCTATTCACACTTTGAGGCCTTGATAGCCCGATTAAATATACAAGAACATTCGGTTTAATGCTCGGGCGTTTGTAAGAATATTGTGCAAGTTGAATAAAGGAAATGCCATGCCTCTTCCTGAAGGATGGAGTATTTATGTTATCCGATCTAATAGTTAACTACATTAAAGCCAATCAGTTTAAGATGAGAAGAAGCAAAATTTTTGAATGCAATATACGAGTATGAGCTCTCTGTAACGGCCTGTTAATTTTTTTTTTGTTGATGTTTCTGTCTTATTCGTAGAAGCTATAAATTTATTTTCCAGATAGGGAACTAATTCAGTTCGCGAGAGCTATTCAGTATAATAAGTAGCACGGTGTCCTATTTATTGAGCAGTAATACATAAATGCCACAGTAAAATATTCATTTGAAACTTTTTCCATATGCGGTGAGAAGAAGCAAACGATATTATATAACCCTATGTATTTTCGTGCTCGTTGGGAATATTGAAATGCCATCGTAGAAGTCATACCTACAACTTAAATCTCACAAATAAATAAAAGCATTTTCTTTCAAAATGCACCGCAATCAATGGTTTTTTTTAATGGAGCGTCACAAATGTTTTAAAAAAATTTTAAATTTTAACATTGAGAATGTGCAAGTTTCCATTTATTAAATAACACAAATGTTTAAGTATATTATTTAAAAATAATCACCTTGTGAGGTTCCCGAGTGAACTTCATTCCTACCTGTTTTTTTTTTTTTTCATTCCAGCAAGTGGTTCAGTTGTGTCATGCGTTTCACTCAACACCAAAAACCTGTATTTCACAATATAGGTGAGACAGGACTACGCAAAATTTTCACATTCGGATTAAAATTTTTTTTTGGGCAAGATTGCATGTCGCATAACAGTAAATTCGCGTGTGATTGAAAAAATGTACTTATCAATGTCTGCCTGTGTCGCGGTGATCGACACTAGGAAGGGCGACGAAATTGCACGAGCGTGCTTGATGAGTTTACCGACCATATTCCGCCTTAAGTTTGTAATATTGGGATTCCCTCACTATGGAAAATTGTTGGAGAATATTAACAAGAAATAAAACCTTCAAACATTTTGTTTAAACGAAGGAAAAGCATCCCTAGCACGCAAAGACCCCAGATTTGTCTAAAGAATTTACAATCTGCGAATTTTGAAGTATGCTGCAACTTTCCTAGTTTCCAACATCCTGTGCTTCACTAAATACTCGACAGTTTTTTTTTTTTTGTATCTACATTGTGAACTGTCCCACTTCAGCAAACTAAATTTCAGTCAGTTGCTACAGAGTGGCGAGGCGAATGGAGGCGAACCGAAGTTTCGAAGCAGCGGGTCTCACTGTAGTGCAGTGGAAGTCGCTTTTAAGTCAGTGCAATTTAGCTGCCGAATAATCTGTAAGCTGCCACTCATTTCCATTGAGCCCCTTTCCACTTTCTTACTTGATGGAGAGGAAAACAAAACACACAAAGCTTGCGATAGAAATCTTCATCTATACTCAGAGCAACAATTCAAAACCTCGCGCAGGAGCTGCGTTAACTCCCCAAGAGCCCTCGCGAGTGAAACACCATCAGAACAGGTAATTCCTTCCGACAAATACCACACTATATTTGTCAACAATATTCATACCATATTTTTTAAATTATTTTTGCCTCACATTTGTCTGGCCCTCATTCGTCCTTTAAGTCTCCACTTCAGATCACAATTCGTAGCTTATGTACACTCTGTCCTTATTATTACCCATCTTACCCAACGTATCCATTTACAAGTTTGTAACGTACTTTCAGGGACACGTTGCAAGTAGCTGGTTCAGAGATTCCGATAAGTAAAATGTGATCCACTGAAATCTAAGTCAATGAAATACCTTCGCGTAGCGAGCAAATGGAACGAAGTGGGGGCGGATGATTCAGAGCTGGGAAATTTACCGAGGACAAGTATGAATCACTGTTAAAACTCTAAGATTCTGTTACTTCAACTTACATTTGCTCGTGTACTAGAGTCAAGACAGTGTAGAGCGACCTCGCTGGCTGCGCAGAACCAGTTTCCGTGTCCCAATATCGGAATGATTTCCTGTCAATACGGCGACTATCATGAACGACATGGAGAGGTTATGAGGCTAGAACACTACTCGCGTGAACAAGTACTTTAAGATGCTTCTATACGTACTCTGGCCAATTTTTAACGCAGTTAAATTATTTTCGAATCTGTAAGGCTATTCTATTCATATACTGCAAAGTGCTAGTCTTACGAAAAATTAATATATAGGCTGTTCACGGTAAACTGAGCACTTTTGGCTTAGATCTACCTGTATGAACGTTGTGTGTCATTCCGCCTTATGTAAAATTAACATAGTCATGTACCTAGTCATTTTATTCATCAAGTGAAACTGCGAAATAATAAGAAAAGTAAATATTTTGTAAATCTGCTCATTTTTACACTTTGACGTATTAAAAAAAAAACAGAAAGAAAAATATATAATTTAAGTTATTACAAATTGTTGCCTAACACTTTTTATTCGATGTTAAGATATGGAACTACTTTCTCTCCATCGCTACCAACTTTACTGGGCGCGTGTCACTCAGCGAGCCCGTTAAAATATATGCTACGCAGGAGCAGTGTAATTTTTCAAATGTTAATTTCAAAGGTGCTCACTTTAATGTGAACAGTCTTTATAAACAAACACGTCCATCATCGTTGACCATGTGACACTGAGAGTTGTTTTTTTTTTTGGGTAGGTCAGTGTTGGGTACATGCTCAGAAGAGAAGTAATTGGCCTCCCTCATTTCTTATCTATGCTCGTGTACCGAATACATCTGGGAACAACGTGTCAAGGTGTATTTGAAGTTTAAAGACGTCGTTTCCCTTCTATAAAATTGCTTGAGCACACAACACAAATGTGTTGTGCACACAAAGAAGCGAAGCCAGATGTGCGTAGCATTGTAACAGATATTGGTCTCATCCGAGCGCCAAAATATCAAGATTATATTGATATATTTCCGTCAAAAATCAATGTTTTCTCCAGCACCTAAAGAATGAACTACATTTTGTCTAAGATGCTTCCAACTTGTGGTTACTATGGCGTTTTTTATAACACTTATCTAATCATGAAATAATTATTTGGCTGAAACAGGAGATAGCCAATACACACAGGCATTAAAATTGTATTTTCATAAACAGGAAATAAAGTAAATGTCCGACGCTGTAAATGCCATTCGGTGGTGGCAGAGAAACAATCGCAAGAACTTTCATATCTGAAGTCGTAAGGCTCTCCATATAAGGAGATTGGGTGGCATACCTTAAAACTCCAGCCACATTTTACCTTCATGCTGAATTGACGCCACTAGAAATTTAAACTTGTCGAACTCGGGATCCTCGACCAAATGCTAGTTACAAATGTCTTGCTTACAGGCCTATACTGTCTCAGAATAAAACATCTTCGTTTACATCAGTTGCCTGCGAGGTTTAGTTGGCAGGACTGTCTGACCTATCGCAATGTTTAAAATGCGCTAATGTGAGGGTTTAAAAAAAGATCTCGAAACGGGAAGTTGTGTCGCTCTTGCGCGAACAGAGCGCGCGCCCCGCGGTTCAAATGTTGGTACCCGTGCACCCGTTACACGGCGATTGTTTCCGCATGTAGCCATTTGATAAAGCTAGATTGGCAATGCATCAGCTCCAAAGCTGATTATATTATCATTTTGCCCGATATCCCTCCCTCGTGCTCTGCACCACCCCTCCGCCGACCAGCATACACTGTGCCATTCCAACTTGACGGCCGGAACGACTTGTGACGTCAAGTTGAAGGGACGGGAACCCCCCCCCCCCCTTCCCCCCGAGGCTGCGAGCCGATTGATAAAGCCCTAAAGGGCCATGCATCAGGGTCCAGAGCAAAGCTGATTATGTTATCACGCGGTGTCACGCTTGTTTCTCTATAGCCCGTTGCGCTGCAATGCAAGACCGCCGCAACATATAGTCGAGGTGCTTTCAACTTGATTGCCGGTGTGAAGCGCACTTACTTTTTTCTTGTTTAAATTTGTAAAACACTGTATGCCAGTTTTAAAAAAAATCCTTTTTTTATCCACAAAATATGAATTTTATGTTGAAATACTGCCCGAAAAGTTATCGAAAATGATCATGTTTAAGAAGGGAGTTGCTTCCTTGTGTGACTTAAATAAATTTTACATTTCAGATCGTAGAAAGCTAATGTCTACACAAGCATACAATTAATAAAAGTAATACTTAAGCAAATAGAGTGTGCGTAGATGATGGAAGCACAGTTTGTACCTAGAGATTGTATTTACTTAGGCAAAGAAACGGCTGCTTAACGACATGAAATGTACCAGGGTAATTTTCTTGAATACTAGCGTGCCCATAATGACAAATAATTAGGCTACCATGAAAGGTGATCTGATAAAATAGGCTGTTCACAGTAAAGTGAGCACTTTTAAGGCCTTATTTACTTTTTTTTCCTATATGCTATTTTTTTATTCTTCCACCACTTTTTCAAATAAATATTGCAACTTAATTAATAAACACAGTGAATGTATTCAAGCGTCAACATCTAAGGCTGCAACAAAATGTATTCACTGATTACTAGTTCAAGTGAGAAGGCTTCAACAAGTGTTCACTTTACCATGAATAGCCTATACCTTTGGTAGCAGGTGAATGCTGTGTATAGACATGACACTGCGTAGAACCACTCCCAAACTGTAAAGAAAGCTATAGTAATCCTATAATATCTATGCAGAAAGAAAGCACAAATTACTTAACTAATGAAAATAAGTATGCAGACCAAATACCTATTTTAAAAAATATAAAGCACACCATCATTAACATTTATTAGTATAAGAATTAAAACTCTCATAGTGTGTATTGAGAATGCATAAATGAGGGTAAAGTGTGAGACGCCCAACGGGAATCCTATCACTAGTCGAGAAATTCTGTATACTTTAAATTACAAATAAGTTACAGTTTTATCAGATTAACTGTACTGGTCGACGTATTTAAAGGTAGCAGAAATCGCTTGCAGAGTAATCTTTGGTTTCAGTGTCAAAATTTTTGTTTCATAACAACAGAGGACAATTTTTCGTTAAACTCGAAATATCTTTTTACGTGTTCTTCTAAGCTTTTTCAGCCAAATTCCTGTGTGTGTTGTTTGTTAACTGTAATGTTTGTGTGTGTTGTTTGTTAACTGTAATGTTTGAAAACGTAGGCCTATTAATATTTTGAATTTTATGCTAGGATAATTTAAACAAATTTATTTTTCAAATCCTATGTGTCTCTTGCAGAGTAAGGTTTACGAAATGTAATTCTTGGTAACCAAAATAAGCGGAAAAAATTAATAAACAATGCTGGTAAGATCTAGCCTTAAAACAGCTTAAACCTTTGTCAAGTTTCCCTGGTAGTATGTAATACCTCTATTTGAGCTTGACTGTGAATACGATCTAACAAATTTAATTTATTGTAATAAACTTTACAGTTGAGTAACGTTGTTATTGTAAATATAAAGCAGTTGTTACTTAAAAGGTTTTATCATGCTTATAAGAATTATTATCTTCTAAGTACTGTTTTGAAAGAGGTCGCCAAATGACTCAGTAGATTTTCCATTTTCCGATTCACGCTGATGAATACTTTATTCATTATGACAGGTACAACATAAGCGACCTATGTCGAGTGTTTGCCATACGCCGGACTTCAGCTGTATAAAGGTATAGCTGTGATAAGTCAGACGATCGTAGTGTCTTTCCTTACTGAACGTCAATTACTGCGTAAAATCACCGTGAATTTAAGTGAGAGGTCAATCGCAGGCTCTGAACGTCGTTTTAACCAGTTGGAAGCATGAGGTAGACCAACTATTAGTCTCCTATGCATGTACCCGACATTCACCTACCCCAAACAACACAGGAGCAAGAACCTTTATTTGAATAAAGTACGTTTACCAAACTGAACTCTCAAGACCTCGCTGTTGAAGAGTCGCCCAAATATCTTCACTCTTCGCCAAATTGAATTTAATCAAACTGCATTACAAATTGGTTAGATGTGGGAGTATACACACTTCTCAAAGCACTTCTTTACACATCAGAATTCTAACCTCAAATCAAATCAAATCAAATCCACGCCGTGTTTGCTAGTCGTGTTGGCAGGAAAGCCGTTCAATGTTAGGACACGGAGATCGGTTGTGCGCAGACAGCGAGATCAGTCGACCTCATCTTTAGTCTATGGTTGTAAGCCGACATATTAGTCAACGCAGAATCTGCTGCTTAACAAACCGAAATTGGAAAAATGCAGCCAACACTTTTGAAATTTGTACTCATAATATTTCTAATGACGTCAAGGATTCTGCACATGTTAGCTGCTGTGCATCGACGCCTGTTGTCCTAGTAAAATCTGCCGCCTGCTGCTAACTTGCTAACTAGTTATACCAACTCTCGCATTAATCTGCTGTGCATGGGCTAGTAATGGTGAGAATGGAAGAATATCACCGGCATAAAGATTACCTTAGAGAAATCTAGCTGCGGTGCGAGAAAGCAACCCATCTTATCCTTTGGTATGTAATCCTTTGCGCGTTAGCGATGCACCTATTCAAACTAATTGTGACAAATGCAGTGCATTTATCAATTTATCAACAGAGTTGAGTAATTTACTTGAATCTACTAAAAAGGTGGGTACTCTGACTCGTTTATTTCAATTGTATGTAAGTATATTAAAAACACCGAAAATTATAAAAAGGTTATGCTTATTAAACATTACATGGCCGACTTATCAACTTCATACGTTAATTATTTTAGTAAACAGACATTACGTGGCCACTCGCACTGCAGATTATCTGAAAACAAAGATATTACTTAACAGTTTACAAGATTTATTTTTCTGAAAAATAAACTCTCTAGCAAACAAATTCAGGACATGTTAAATATTCTCAAATTTATCAAATATGATTATTGAAGAAGCAATGGGCTGCGTCTTATAGCAGAGCAGAGATAGAGAGGAATAGGGGGGATGAGATAAAGAGAGAGATTTGGGCGGCGCTTAGCATCAAGGTCTTGAGAACCGATGAGGGTGAAGTGATGTAGGTATATTGGAGTAGCGCCGGAACGCAAGAGCGGGGGAAATGGGAGATCCCCGAGAAAACCCTCCGGCCACGAACCCGGTTTGTCTGGGCGGTAGTGCTGCTTATAGAAGACATGAAATTGAAGCTGCCCAGGAGAAATAAACTGATACTACACATATACAGAACAAATCATTAAGTTTGCGATTTACTTCCTGACTCACTGTCAACGCACAGCTAAAGCCGCCTGATGTATAAACATGAAAATCTAGGGATAGCTTCCCCTTAAGGTGCAAGCAGCCACTGTTAAAGTATTTTTCGAAATTCGACACCTAAGAGAAGGAAAACGGGTAAAATGCGTTTTGAGGACTCATCAATAGCTAATTAAGCGGATGAGATATTGCTGTGCCCTTAACTTTTAAAAAAATCCTGAAATTGGTTGTTGTATAGGCTGCCGTTAGTCAACCTCTAAGAGAATGGAAATAGGTTAAATGTTTTAATTTCAAGGACTCTTCATTAGGTAATTAGCCCCGTGAGATATCATCATGATATTTAAACGGTTGGCTATATAAATGCCTTACAAAAATAACGGGATTTTTCAGTTTAAACTTTAATAGAATGTAATTGGGTAAAAGTGTTTTTTCGAGGACTTCCCAATATCTTGTTGACCCGATGAATATATTTATGCTCTACGCCTTAAAAGATTGACTATATAGAAATAAATTTTAAGAATTTTTTAAAACACCACCACTAAGAGGATAAATAAGAGTAAGACGTGTTTTCAAAGACTCCTCAATAGTGCGTTAACGCGACAACGTATCTTTATGCTATCTGCTTCAAAAAACCGTTATACAAATGCGAAATATTAATTTTACCTTTTTTTATTCACCTCCTAACAAGGTGAAAAGGTTTAAAATGGATTTTCAAGAGCCTCTCAATGGCGCATTAATGAGGTTAGATATTCTTATTCTAATTATTTGAAAAGCCGACATTTATGCAAATTCCGAAAACTAACATTGTGATTTGTTTGCTAAATTTGAAACCTCAGTGGAGGGTAAAAGTGTAAAATTTGTTTCCTACCACTCCTGATTATCTTGTTAACTCCTTAAGACATCGTTAACGCATTCTGTTTTAAAAGGTTGCCTATATAAATGTCTAAACATTTATTTCGGGATATTTTGTATTCAGCACTAAGAAAGTGGAAAGGTAAATAATGTATTTTCGAGTACTCCTCAATAGCTCATTAACTGAATAATATGTGGTAAGACCCTTGCTTACAATGATTCGCTAAATAAATACTAAAAATTAATTCCAGGATTTTTTTTATCGCGCCCCTAATAAGAATAAAAGTGTTTAAAATATGTGTTTGCAAGAATCATTCAATAGCTTATTAACCCAATAGAGTACCGTTATGTTCTTTGCTGCCATAGATTGGCCATAAATATCTAAAAACTAATTTCCTGATTTTTAGACATTCAAACCTTGATTCAATTAAAGAGAAACAGTTTACAAGTTCGTTTTCAATTCTATGTTAGCTACATTGCACGGTTTCCACGCTTGTAATTTTCAAACGAAGCATATTCTCTAATACGTTAAAGTGTGAGTACAGATGAAACCTCGTCTCTTACTGCGAAACAAAAAATGTCATTTCCTTCCCAGTTGCTGACAATGTCAGGAATTACCCAGATCAATAATTAAATACCCTGTTTTTATAAATTGCGTGGTCAGTGTTATACATCACGTCACGAACTTTTTTCTTTATGATATTGTACTGCGTGTACATTTTGTACAGCGGTTAATAATTCCCTACGTAATTTTGGATGGTGTGTGTATTGTAATATAGTGGACGTGCAAGCTTCCCAGTAACCAATATTTGAGTTGCAGTATTTTTCAAGTTATTTATTTATTTATAGCAAACACAGCTGTTAAAACGAAGAACTTGCGGGTCACCTATTCAACTGTCAAAATCAAATTTTAAAGTGGCAATGACATTTGTTTAGTTTTGATTTTCCCACGCATTACAGCTTTTGTTCACGAAAATAATATTTGCAGTAGCTTCAATATCTTCCTGTAACTTTAATGCCAGAAATACTCAGAACACATAAACTTGTTTGTCCAATCTTTAGTCTACAGTTTAAAAGCGAACCAATAAAAGTTATAAAAAAATTACCAAAGAAGATGTTACGTAGAATGAGCAATGTTAACAATATGATAAATCCTTAGCACAGTTCGCGAAGTAACTGAGATCACAGTCTTCAGTGGATGTGCACGGGGGAATAATTTTTCATAACGAGCATACACTGAATCCATCCGTCTACCTTTTAGAAATCAAAAGATTACAATTCCCCCTCAAGGTATTTTTTTGCTATGGCTATAAGTGCCGCTCGAGGTTGTTAAATGTGGCAGGGAGAGATTTTAGGGAGGACGTTCTCACATGGGCATCTCTACGTGGCCTGCTCCAGAGTAAACTCACCTAGAAACTTGGTAATCCCTGCACCTGAGGACATAGCCACTTATGTGATCTGCATAGAAGTCCTTCGTTAAAGGAAATTAGTAGCTGCTTCATGTAGTACGCCCAGGTGAAGCCGCGAACAGAAAGCTAGTTCGTGCATATGCATATGCTAGCATTAATTGTTATGCATTATAAATTCGATTTAAAAATTTCATTTGATAAAATAGAATTTGTTTGCAGCTTTGAGGATTGACTAATTAATTTCCCTTCGCCCTCTTTGTATCCTCCACCTATACCATGCCTTTAAAAATTGTTGTTAGTTACCTAAAACTGTAAAACGATTTATCAGCAGGACACAATACTTTTTTTGCGCTGGATTCTCTTCTTCGCTAGAATACAATATATCTGGTCTGCCGTCATCAAAATGGGGATAATTTCTTATAGACAGACAAACGTTACCAATTTTCCAATAAAGATATCGTTCATTGTGTTACGCTTGATGCCAAAAAAGATGTAGCTTAGGGTAGTGGTTTTAAAAGGTAGTTTTAAAAACTGTTTCAATGTTGTCCAGTTACTTTCTTCATGTAGCACTCGCTTACAAAATTGTTGACAGAATGGGCTGTGTATTAAAATATTTTATGATTTTAAATGACTCTTGCAACACACACAGTTTGGTCAAAATTGGTTAAATGGTATGGTATATATACCAAATTAACTTAAGCGTCATATTGACAGTAAATGTCATCCATTTAAATTTCAAATGTCAGCATTACCTACGATAGTATTGGTTATCTGCCAGGATACAAATTGTTAATAAAGCGGCATTTTTTGGAAAGTAATTATCTGGCCCATTTAAATCATAGCAGTTCACACGGTGTACAATAGTATTTCATGCCAAATTTGGCAGGGGAACTGTTATTAATTTTTTAGGTGGTGCTTCATTACAAAATCTTGGTATAAAGAGGTTATGCATCAGCATATTTAATGCTTGTAGTTAATATTTACTGCATACTAAGATTTGTCGAAATTGGCAAAACGTATGGTGTATGTAACCAGGCCAACCTACAATATTAATAAAACATCCCTTTTAAAAATAAGTGAATTTTCAATTTATGTTGTACAGAAGCTAAAGTTGTATTTGGTGCTCTCTTACAAAATGGCAAACCAATAACAATATACCTACATAAATTACATGCATATGATAATCTTTCAAAATACGACATTCGTGCTAAATTGGTTAAATGGTTCCCGAGACATTAATTGGCATTCTTAATATTAAAATGTCCACCATTTAGAAAATATTAACGTGGCTAAATAAAAATAACTGTAAAAGTCACATGTTATTTGTAAATACTATAGGCCCTATGTGCGCCGAGTTTGGTGGAACTATATTCACGGGTTCAGAAGTCATTAAGTGGGACATAAATCCCAGAGAGACATTCCCACGATTTCATAAGCCTATCTTTCCAAGGAGATAAGGCTAAAAAGTAAACGTTTAAGTGATTTTCACCAGACGTGAAACATCGAGCAAAATACAAAAGAAATAACTCTCCTGAAATAGTGTCTAATTTCGTTTAATTACAAGGAGAAGGCAATAGATCGTAATAAAGCTTCAATATTATGACCGCAAAAATTACCATAGTAAATTCATAATAAACTTCTCAGATCCCTTCGCACAACGAAATTATGACTCCAATAATCACCATCATTATTATTTCTTTAAGAGGGGCGCGAAAAGTTTTTTTTTTTAAGTTAGTTCATATTTTAAGGTATACAAAAGCTTTCAAGTAAATGTTATACGATTATACGAGTAAAACAAATGTTATGTCCGGTTGAAAAATGCACTATTTTAATATATGTGTACAGTTTTAATGAAATAAAATAATTGCTACACACCAATGTACTTATTTGGATTGGCAACTGCTCGTGGAATGTATGTAGCAAATATTTCCTCGTAATGTAATTTATATATTCTCCAGGCCCTTATTAGAGACAAAATTTCTTCTAAATCAATCGGCGAGTTAATCTCGTATTGAAAGTATTCTTAAAACAGTAGAACTACACGGGACATATACAACTACTAATTCCCAAGACTTGGTTTTTAATCCTCTATCGAACGAGCTGCTATTATTTTGTAATTTTAAAACCAAGTCTATAAAATGAACACCTCAAAAATGTTTGCAATATCAAGGCAGTCTGAGTGGTGGAAGTTATGCAGTTCTTTATTGATCAACAGAGAGCGCACCAACTCATTGAACATGCCTCGGATAAGCTGAAAACAGCAGTTTATAATCGTCCACAGCCGCTGCAAACACTACACATCTTATAAGAGGTGCCCTGGGACCTTCGTCCGGAAGATGACATGAACATATCGATTACAAGCGTACCACGGCGTGTTAGGTGGCCTGTACAGAGGTACGATGAACACGGAGGCCATACGCGGTACTAAACTGCATTGGGAAGAAAGAAAAACTTTACTATTCAGAGACACCATCAAGTTACTTTTGTTATTCGTTCGTATTTATTTGTTTATGATTCCGGGGAAAAGAATTTTTGTTGGCAACACTTTGAATTTCACGCTTTTCACCAGTAGCGTTGATAATGTCTAACTGCTATGCTTTCTTTTATGTATACTCCATACGTTTGTGCATTCTGTATGTACATGCCAAACTTTTTGTGAGGTGTTTACATTAATTTTAGTACTTGTTATCTTCTAGCCAAATAAGTAGCTCTCAAATTTGGCGGAAATCGAATTAATACTTCCCGATATGATACATATACACATATATGCATACATGCTTAACTGTCTGTGTGTGTGTGTGTGTGTGTCACCCAGAAAAAAACTTTTGAACGTATGAACTGCATTTCAGTAAACTCTATACACATACAAGCCTAGAACTTAGTAAGGACATCTGACCTATAGTTTCCAACCACGCCAGACGTGTCAACATTTTTGGTGGAGTTACACCTCGGGGAACCATTCAACCGATTCAAACAATATCTTATACGTTGGCACTGCATCTTGCAAACATTAAACTTAGAAATAGATAATGTTATTCTTCCTCAATTTTGAAACATAGCACTACATGAAAAAATAATGTCTTTGCATTATATATCGAAAACTACACTATCAATTCTCGCCAAAATTGACAAGTAACTAAAATTACGGTAGTCCATGTAAACGTATTCAATTTAAATTAGTTAGGCACCTCATTTTAAAAATGGCGGCCATACAAAATTTCGGGTTTATTTGGTATATCTGTATCACCATTCAACAAATTTAGACCAAATTTTGTATACTAAAATATTTATCAGGAGCATTATAAATGCCAACACGTAGCCACTTTTGTAGGCCATTTTGTAAGGTAAAGCTATATGAATGTATAAAGTTTTTATGTCATACCTCGGAAAAAAATGGACCTATTCCTACCGAATTTGGCAAACAAGTGGTATTGCGCAAGGTGATGCAACTGGCTTGTTTTAGTAGGACATATAATTATTCCCTAAAATGGTGGTTATGTGACCAATGTATCTTAGTATGCTATATATTTAAGACCATGTAATCAATTCCGAAATATCATTGAAGGCTAGTTGTACATATTACAACTGTAAAATGTGTCTGCACGAAGCATCCTTTGTCCGCCATTTTTTTAGATAGCACCACATAAAGAAATTAAAATTTTATGTCATATCTCGGGAAACAATTGACCGAGTCATGCAAATTTGGCAAAAAAAAAAGTAGTACTACGGCAAGTCATATAAACTGGTGTGTTTTAAGTAGGCCTGACATTTATTTTCAAAATGGCGGCAGTAGTAGTATATGGGTAGGTTGAGGACAATCCATTTATTAACCTTAAACCCACCGATTTTTCCTCGAATTTCATGCTTTTTACCTCCAAAATAGAAATTACACACAAAATCATGCACGAATATTTATCGTAATATTTCTCGCAAAAATTAAACAAAATTAACCGATTACGCTTCAAATTAAGCAAATTTAGACGAAAAATGCAAGCTAATTCAAGCAAAATAATTACGGTCATTTAGTACAAAAGTATGCAAATTAATCTAAAATCAAATGAAATATTATGTTATTATTCTTTATAGATTATATTCGAAGGTCTACTAATTTTTTAGAAATTTCTTCTGTACGTTCAAATTTGTCACCAACTTCCCGAAGTTCATCTTCATTGCAAACACTATCTAAAATAATTAATTGTAATTTTCGTAGATTTCGATAGAATTTGAAAACTATATTTCGGAGTTCGGGAGAATTCATATTTATGGTGTACGCTAAAAAAGTTGATATAGAACCTTCTTTTAAAATGTCAGTAAAACTGCATAGTAAACCAAGCGAAGCCATTTCTATTTATAAAGAAAAAATTTATTTAGGTTTAACGAAATGATATTTATTTGATTAATCAACTTAACTAAACGTCTAAACATTTCTACAAAATTATGGAAACATTTTGTTGTTTCCGTAAAACTCTTTAGATTCTCCACTTATTAATTGAAAAATTTATATATCTTCAGTAATATTTTATTTCAAATAATCATAAGTTAGATTCCTCTGGCAAATTAGAACAACATTACAAATTGTTACTGCTTCAACAGCTTTGTAAAAATCTACACAAATTTTTATGTTTGTTTCGTCTTTAACAACAGCTGTTTTTCTATATAAATACGCAATAACAAATAATGGTCTTCGCCCCAAAAATGAATAATAATTGATATCATATTGAGTGTTAACAGTTCGTTTATAATAAAGTTCATTATTTCTCTATAGAGTATTGAGTTTTGATTTTGAATTTCTAAAATCATTATAATCAAGAAATATTTAATCACAAAGACCATTATCAGTATATAGATTCCAATTTTCTTTGGGAAAGATATCATTTCTTCTATTATTAACATATATATTCCTTACATTACAGTGATCAAACGTAGAACCATGTGCATACCGTTCAACGCAGTTTTTTTTATTGCCTTGTAAGCCTACAATTAAAAAATCAGGCATATAAAATTGTAAATTATTAAACTGAGCTCTTATATGAAAATTAAAACAGTTGTGCCAGAAGGAACTTATTTTTCTAAAAAATTGCCAATAATTAAAACAAATAGGTATTTTTGGATGTTTGTATATTTTACCTTTAATTGTAATGGCTGTGTTAGATTCGTGTTCAATAATTGGCCACATAATTTCTAATTTTTTAATAACAATTTTACCTGGATCAGCATAACATTTCTTAACTACGCCATCTGCGTTCTTAGTTTCATAAACATATAAATAGTTGATAACTGATGAATTTCGAATAAAAGTAACCGCCTTTGCAATAAATTTAATTTTTATCTCGAATAAAACCAAACAGATATCTCAGTGAATAGGTTATTTCATTTATTTTATCACTGTGAACAGATTTTACATGATATTTACTATCAACACCAGTAAATTCTAAATAGTTTTGCTCACGGGGAACTTAACAAATTATTCACCATCGTTGAAGTTAAACCTGGGTTATCAACAGACTCAATAATATGTCCATGTTTTGAGATTTCTACTCTAGAAAACTAGAAAGGAAAAAAGTTACCACGAACATCAATATTATCTAATTGTATCTATTTTGCCTCATCTCCTTCTTTGTCTCTTTTTAGTAACCTAAATTTTTCAAAAACATAAGCCTCATTAGGGAAAGAAAATTCATCCCCTACAGGAATATCACATTCGATTCTATTATTGTAAACATTTAAATTCCTTCCAGTTTGATCAGTTGGAGGAAAATGTTGTGTTTCAAAACTCTAGGTACTTTTGTATCTCATTTATAAGTAAAAATAAATTAATATATAAATGAAAGATTCATCAAAGGCAGTTTCTCGAGTTAAATTACTCATAGAGAAAGACAAAAATTATACAAAGTATCATGAAGCAGATTATGAAATATATAAGAAGAAAGATCTACCTTTAATTCACGAATTACGAAATATTGCTATAAAAAAAATAAAAAAAAAAGGAACAAGTAAGTAAAGAAAATGAAAATTTGATAACACTAGTTCCTGTTGCAGCAAAAAATTTAGATATTCCACGAAGACCAGAAGAAACATCTTTTGTAGGAGGATTATTTTCAGAACAAAAATCTCCTAATTTGGAAGAGCAGATGTGGATTGTTCCATTGAAAAATTTGGCACAACCTGATTCTACAATAAATCTCGGAAAAGAAATTACAAAAAGAATAAATGTTATTGATACTCAATATGGATTCCATGTAGAAACCAAAATTTTGAAATAGGTATTACACGAATAAGGATAGATGTTAATAGAATAACTGTTAAAAATAAATAATATGAATTAACGGAAGGACTTTATAATTAGTTAACAAAAGAGAAAGAAGAAGGTCTCGAGGATAATTTCACTGATACTGTCTATGAATACTACACGAAAATTGTTTTAGATAACAATGCTGCATTCCAATAATATGATCCAAGAAAGAAAATAAACTCGAATAGAAGTTGGAAATACAAAAATATAAATAAACCAATTGATGATAATTATATTAAATAATCACATTCAAGAACAGCACCACACGCCAGAGAGAATGAGTTCTCCAGGAACTCCTAGATGTGGAGAAGGTATAATGAAAATACAATCATTTACCAAAAGAATCTGTTTGGATGGATGATGTTAGAAAATTTGTTGATAGATTATTAGTTATTCATGGTGAAGAAA